>PNEQ01068783.1:0-10154 GCA_003012365.1 Medauroidea extradentata | reverse complement strand
TGACTCCTCTCTGTTTGTAACATAGTGCACTTGGCGTAAAGAGCTGTCCAATTCTGTGAAGCCCGCTAGTTGGGTTATCGCAATATTAAGATGTATCACAATTTATGTATTGAACGTTTCTAAACAATAAATTACAGCTATGTGTACTTTCGACATACTAAAATTATAGACCTCAATTTCCTGAACATTTTTTTTCCGTATGCTGTTACTTCCATATTTTGGTGTCGACTTCCCAGTTCAAATGGTAAGCAGATATGAAAAAAATATTTTATAACAATCCCTAATCAAAGAGCATTCAGAATACTAAAATATCTACAAGCTATGGACGACTTGAAATGAGGTTGCAGCCGAACATAACCTTCATTCAAGCGTTTATCTTCACATGTCCTGGAAGAGATGTATGTAAAGAAAATAGATTATTTGTTTGGAATTCGCTGCTTTTTCAGGTAAATATTGGTCTTACGCATTAGCGTATCGTAACCACGAAATGAAAATAATATTTAATACTTACGTGAAAGTATATGAATGCTCAAAAATGTTTTGTCATCACCAATCAACAAATCATGAAGTATGTAAACAAGCTTTGTTTCCCCCTTGCTGCGTGACATCAGAGGGTGTGTACCTCAAGTCATCTATTGTGTTGTAGAAAAATAACATTGAAAAAACCTTATGCATATTAGATTGACAATAAAGAGGGTCTGAAATAAGATATCGATTTCCTACACCAATCATCAAACTTTTCTCGTGTGGCGATCATTTATTTGAAAAATGTTTCAAAGAATAATGAAAAGAATTACAATCTTAATATTTGTTTGGACAAAATCGTTTGTCAACAATTTTATACAAGTAAGAGTTGTAAAAGTTAACCAACTATTTCGCGGTCTCAGTTTAGATAATTAGCTTTGAATAAACTACTCAAATATTCTAAATTGGTCTAATTATTTACCTTCACTTTACATAATTGCAGCTGGTGTATATGGAAGACACATTTACTCACATAATAACTAATTTTAAATTCAGCAAGACATTGTTTTTGCACAGAGAGAAGACGTCATTCCCATACATTAGATATTGGATATGATTTCTGATATTCTTTTCGTGTAGTCTTACATTAATAATAACGTTTATTTATTTACATTGATATATATGTACATAAAGAATAATGCATATACCATTTACTGTTTAAGATATCAAGTATACAGACATTGAAACATTCAAAGTTTTAAACAAGCTACATTTTAACAAAGGCTACAAGTTTATATTGTTATGTAAGATTAGCACAGTAACAATGAGTGATATCTGTTGCTAGTGAGAAAATAAAACCATTTTAGTTTCAACGCTTCGAAAAAATTCTAGAGGACGATTTGCAACTTATATTTATCTGTGAAGATCTTATTTTGAAAATGTAAGTAGCTATTAGGTTCTCACAGTTTGTATATATTACTATATAGCGATGAAACTGTAGTGTGTTGTAAATCGTGCACGCGAAGGCTTCTCATTGAAAATGTTGACAATATTTGTTACGGTGTGAGAAAGCGGAGCATGGTGACAGGAGGGTGTTTCCTAAACTTCAGTTTAAACATTTTTTTCCAAATGTTCCTATAACTGTCGATATTGACCTTTGTCACCATTTTACGCAACATAGATTACTCGAAAACTTTCGCTACAGTAAATGTTTGTTTAAAATATGCATAAATGTATTTTTGACATAATTCAACACTTGTAATAATTTTATCAGTGTTAATATTATGACTTTAAAAAATTATAAGCATCGACAAAGTTTTTATGAAAACTTTTAGCATTTTGTTTCAAATTTTTTGAAAACAATAGTTTTATTATATATATTGGGGATGGATACTGTCACAATTAATTAAAACTTACGTTAACAAATCCGCGTGTAAGAGTAAATATATTATAAATGTTCAGTTATATAAATAAAGTCAGAAACTATTGACTATGATACGCAGTGAACTCTATAAAATTTCGTTTTTGGAAAAAATATATATTTCCTTCTCACTCACTGCTTGTACATTATCTTTGTAAAACGCTTATACATTTAGCATGCCTCTAAACCAAACCATTACGATAATTTCATTGGAAACTACGCTTCCCTAAACTTAAGCATTCTATTCCAGCAATAATACATCACACTGAGCTTTGAATTTATATTTCACAGACGTTGTGAGAATATTTGCAACTGGTAGTGAATATTAACAATATTTAATATCACGTTTGCCTTCAAGACATTTTTCATTTATGTAATGACATTTAACTTCTATGTTTTTACTTATTGACAACAACAGTTTAATAAAATTTATTTTACATCAGTTGTAAACATTCCCGTTTATTCACATAACTTACATTGATTTCCGATACATCATGTCCTTGCAGGATTCTGCTGTAGTGATGTATTGAGCTTCTGTTGATGATAACGCACATTTTGAATGACATATTGCCAGCAGCTTACATAATCTCCAGTATATCACAACTAAACTTGTAGTGCTCCTTACAGTTCCTCCATCCCTTGCATTATCTGAATCACAGAGACTCTGTACCTTTATTTCGTATGCTTCACATTTGAACTATATTACTTTATCAAAAATCCCAACATAATATATTAAGATTATTTTTTGCTAAAGTTGCAACCCCGCTGATAATTGACAATTGCAGCAGACGGCCTACTGCTCCTTTGTAAGGAAAGTTTGCAACTGATTCTGGTTACAGTACAATTTCTTCACTGATCTAGGAATTTATAGATAGTTAACTTTTTTAATTCCAAAATCGTAAGCGTATTTTGGATATAATTTGCTTGGGTCAAACTTATTCCAAAATAATCTGGATGTCAATGCTCAAAAAAGCGGTTGAACCTTCCTCATTCTTAATCATGAATTGATTTTCTGGACTTGCCAGAACCTAACTTATTTCAGATTCTTGTGGTTCTAAAACACATTTTCGTATACTATCTGTGAATTTATTGCACCATATCAGTGGAGTTTGACTCACGACTAAGTGTGGCAAATTTTTTCTCACATATATTCTTTAGTTTTAGCCTTCTAAAACCACAAATGCATCAAATTTATTTTCTCTATCGTGGTATGCAGTATTTATAATAAAATATTTATTTCTGCATGAAAATAAGGCCTTCAGATATTTCAGAGAAACCTATTTGAAACTGCGCCGACCAATGGATTGGTAATTTTCGGGTAATATATTGCCGGTTTTATGTTCATGTACAAGTCGCCCACCGCAAGTAATACCCTTTCTGTCTTCAATCGATTTTATGCAGAAAACCCATTTGTTTGTGATGACTTATTCTAACTATTTTATTTTCTTATTCATTCACAAAGATCCAGAATTAATTTTTTCCTGACAGTAAACTTCTTCTCTTCAATAAAGACCACTATTTTTTCTTGTCAATTAATAACTTCCTCGAATGTCAACAGTAAATAGTCATGAAGGTTCATGTTGTTCTGTTCTAATGTATTTTAATATCCTTTGTTCTTAGTTCGCCAGATTCCATCTTTCTTCCTTATTATGTTTCAGTATGCTGTTCGTCCTCTTCCTAATATATTTTCTTCCGTATAATTTGTCCATCCTCTAATTTAAAAGTTTTCAATGTTTTCATTTATTTTATATTTTAGGCTAATAACAGTAACACTGCGGGATTATTTTTATTTATTATATTTTTGAGTTCCACAAATGATAATATTTTGGAGAATAATCAAGGGAGCTAGTTCTCAAGTCTTGGTTTCAGCTGTTAGGTATCAAAATTTCTTGGAATAAGCTGTTGAAAATATTCGTTTTCGTAATAGACCACTTTTCAATTGACGTTATTTCTGCAACAGCTAACGAACGTAAAATAATAAAATATATTTTATGTTGGATCTGCTTCCCCCCCCCTTTTTTTTTTTTTAATCTGCGTTAAGTTCGGTTTATAAATTGAAGAGCCCTTGCATTGTCAAGCGTTGTTTTTCCAAGTCTTTCAGTCTTTCACTCAAATTTATAAGTGTGATTTGTGGTAAAAATCATACATTATTTATTTTCTCATTCACATATTTTCTGCCCCGAAATTGCCATATTTCTAATGCTTATCACATTTATAATTTTTACACATTCCTTGTCTTTTTATATTTGTGCAACGTACTGCTTTAAATGTTCCAATACTTCACTTCTATATTTGATAGTATATATGTAATTGTCTAATGTAACCAATTATCATAAATAAATACAGGTTGGCCCATAGGCCTGAGTCTGGTGACATAGGAGAACTATAAATGTGTTAGTTATAGAACGTAGTAGTCTTGCAGTGTGTTGATGTACGACGACGGTAGTGAACTCGTATACTTGTGCCATTACAACAGAAAATAATTTGATTTGTGCCCGCCATTAGCTTTGCACATGTGGAATGCGACATATCCTATCAAACCGGACATATGGGACATCTAATATATATATATATTTTTTTCCCCATCCCAGGCCTCACTCGCTACACGAACATGAACGTCTGTGTTGATCAACTGTAAACATCTTTCAGCTCGTTGTTTTGTATTACTAAACGAAAAGCGATAATGCTCGACCTTGATACAGACTTCGCACACGGAAGATAATTCAACTTTTTTTTATTTAGTTCATCAACAAATGTAGGTATCTTCTTTATTGTAGCCAAGTGGGTGCCCCATATTGCAGTGCCTACCTACAGTACATTCAAATTTCGTCATAAGAACGGAATTATATTTTGACTCTTTGCATTTATGGCTTATTGCTAATTTAGCTTCTCAGTGACTTTCATAACAGTGCATGAGTCCTAGGTTTTTACTGTTCCTTTCGTAAAAACCATGCTATAATTTTCAGTTACCAATATCACAGTTAACAAATTGGATGTCATATCTGTAACTTAAAATCTTTGTTAAGTATAAATTAAACAGTAAAAATCCTTCCAAATTAAATATAATTTAGACTAATTGTCGCGGCATTGAAATAATCCTTACAGTTATATGTTGTTACAAAATCCTTCATATTACTGTCTATATTTTCAGAAGCTACGTACCCGACATTTTTTTGTAATGTTGCTACGGTTTTTAATTTTTTCGGAACATCATCCCGGCAAAGACTCAAACAACAAATTCAACATTTGTTTGTTTGTTTTACTATATTTTCTCTTCTCACTTCCCTTGAATTCCAGTTTTGTCTGAAATTCAAGTGTTGAATTTCCCTCCAGTGATCGTATGCACGACTCATGCTGCAAATTACGGAATGTTTAATACTTCCAAGATTTTTCTGCCAGTTGAAATCTATACCACATTGTACAAATTATTATGTTGTAGTGCATTCATATATATTAATATTATATTTTGTGTGATATTACATGAATATAGTTGTGTGAATATGTTGTAGTGCGTGTGATCTTTTTCTGTGATAACATATTACACTGGTAAAATACAGAACACTGACTAAACTAATCTAGACAGAACAAGTATTTGGAAATAGCAAAGAAAAAAATGTAATTAAAATGAAAATGAATTTAACGAAAATAGGTGCTATTCCCTACACTGTAAAGAAAATTAGTAAAATTTACTAGTAAGTGCTGCTCTCAACCAGATACAACAAAACATATTCACAACACTCACGAAAGCTCAAAAATGCTAAAAGAGTTGCAAAAATGGTAGTTAAAGTTATACTGAGGAAAATCTGTAATTCAATCTTGCACGGCTATTGCATTTAAATTTCTCGGTCGGTAGATTTAAAGTCTCTATGAAATTATCTCAGACCTCTGGTTAGGCCTAGGTTCTCCTAATTCAGTTACCAAAATGTAGAAAAATTACTATATAACGTTGAACGTTATTAAATCTTGTTGGAGTCTAAATCAATGAAATTTAAGACTTTTACACTGACGACAGTTCATAGAAGTTAGAGTAAGGCTCGTAAGCGTCTGTAATACGCGTCATTCCTCGTAGTCTTCAAGTTCACTCAGAAGCTTAAATAGGATTTACATTATATTGCCTCTTTTGAAACTGGCAAACTTTTAGCACGATTTCTCAGCAGAGAAGCCTGCCGCGGGACGACATGCCCTAGGAGCTTTCCCAGAAGAAGTGACGGTTAGGTACTTAAAACTCGGTTGAGGCACTCGCAAAAGAGAAAATATCAAATTTTCTCTTACTAAGAGAAACGAAAAATTTAGTATAGTTACTGATCACAGCAACCAAAGTTTCCTGTAACTTCTGTGCGTCATATCACTCTGATAAATACATGAACACAAAACTATATTACACGAAATATTTAAAATAGAAATTATTAACATTTGGCAATTCTTTGCTGAAAATTATGACTTTGAATACGTAAAATATGACTTTAAATTAAATTTAGCATCAATCACATAATAAATTAATTATGTTCATAAAATAAATTAAATATAAGTTATGAATACTTAATTTAGAAAAATAATTAATTAAATTTAAGGTGGACTACTGTGGACATACTATACAATGTATTTGTCAGGATGTGCAGTATTAAGACAAATAATTATTTCACTTGCAGCATCTTGATTTTCTGACTTACTTCTGGAAACTATGTTATGTGTTCTAGTTATAAACGAAATCACACTTTCACTAAAAAAATCATACATAAATTTAAATAAAAGTCGCCAATATTAATCTACTTTCTTAATTTACGTTGCCAAACGAAGCTGATTTTCAAACATATTTTTAGATTCAGTACTCTCAAGAAAGTGACATCATGTTAGGATCAATATTGTTACTGCAAGGTTTTGCAGTTGTCAATACACATTTTTCACATTTTTTTCCAACTATACAAGGTTTTCAATTTTAGCCATATTTAAGAATTTCATTAATCTTGGTGCACATATACTAAACCCAAATATGAGCCGAATTTTGCATATCTCGTTAATCCTACGCTCATATTTTCAAGATGGCATCCATTTTTATATTTCAGTAAATAATTTTATGTCTTAGGAAATACATATTAGAAATTAACCAAGCTTGGTTTACATACACTACACACAAAGCTGACTCGAATATTGTGTATTTAATTTATCATGGTTTCATGTTTTCAAATTAGCAGCCATTTTGTTATTTTTTTAAGCACAGTATCACATATATTAGGAAATATTTTTCAGCATTTTACTATCCTTGGTACATATGTACTACATGCAATACTGATATGAGTATTCGGTATTTTGTTCATCCCGAGTTCATATTTACAAATTTCCGGAAATTTTTATAATTTTAATATAGCAAGACACATCTTAATAAATATTTTTCACAACTTTACTAAACTTGGTACTCATTTAATGCATACAAATCTGACATCAATTTTGTGAATTTTGATCACCCTATGTGCATATTCTCAAAATTGTGGCCGTTTTCATCATTTTAGTATAGTAAAACATATCATAGGAAATATTTTTTAGAATTTAATCGAACTTAGTACATATATACTACTTACAAAGCTGACTTAAATATCGTGTGTTTCGTTCATCCTGTGTTGATATTTCACAATAGCGGATATTTTTATATATTTTCAAAATGACGTCTATCTTTACATGTTAAGCATTGTTACACATATCTGAGAATAAATATTTTTTTAGTATTTCCTTACACTTGGTGAATACTGCTTACACACCTGACTCGAATTTTGTATAATTGTTTTATAATTCTGTAATGTTTTAAAAATGGCGGCTAAGGTTAATTTACAAGCTAAGTTATCTTTAGTAGGTATATTCAGTGTATTATACGACTAAATCGATTTTATCATATAATATTCCTAAATTACGTAAACGAATTTGTCTTTGAGCGTTAACTTGCAACCACATTGAGAGAAGTAGACTTGTCAGTTATGATGGGATCTTATAAAAATAGAATTACATTTGAAGGAAATATTTTCCAGTAATTCATCAAACTTGGTAATCATATAAAATGCATATAAAACTAAATTAACTTTTGTAATTTTCGTCCATCCCGTGTTCATATTTTAAAAAATTGTGGCCATTTACAATTTTTAGTGTAGTATTCCATAACATAGAACATAGATATTCAAAATTTCATAAATTGTTGTACACATATTCTACCTACAAAACTATTGTAAATTTCGTTCTATCTGTTTTCATATTCTCAAAATGCCAGCAATGCTTATATTTTTAGCGTAGTAATGCATGTCTTAGGAAACATTTTTCAGAATATTGCCAAACTTGCTGCAAAAATACCACATACAAAACTGACTCTACTTTTATGTAAGTATTTTGAAAACGGCGTCTAACACTTCTTAGAAAATATCTTTTAGAATTGCATCAAAATGGTACACGTATAGTACATACGAAGCAAACATGACTTACTTATATTTCGTTCGTCCTATATCCATATTTATAAATGGTGACCATGTTATTTTTTTTAATATAATATCACATATCGTAGGAAGTATTACAAAGAATTTCATTAAACTTAGTACACAAATACTACACGCAAAACTGACTTGACTTTTGTATATCTCGTTCTTCCTGTGTTCATATTTATACAATAGTGGCCATTTTTATATTTATAGCATTCAATACATACCTTCGGAAATTTTTTCAGAAATCGTCAAACAATTGCGCATCTGCTACACACAAAAATGATTCCACGTTAGGTTATTTGTTCATTTTGTGTTCATAAATCCGTAGTGGTAGCTATTTTTCAAATTTTTGCTTATATTTCTTATCTCTAAATTTGTATGAAGAATTTCGTCAAACTAGGTACGCATACTACATTCAGATCATTATTGAATTATGCGTATTTTTAAAATATTTATATAATATTTTGAAAACGAAACTTCAATTATCTTTACGAAAAAAAGAAAACTAAGTAATTATTTCTCAATTTTACATACTCAGTATGCTGACTTATCTTTGCATTTTGCATTTATCATACATTTAAATCAGTACTACAATTTAATATACCTAGATTACATAAACGATTGGAACTTTCAAAGTTAATTTGCACACACTCTGAGGAAAGTATGCGTATCAGTTATGATGGTATCTTCTTGTTTAGCTATTATTTTACACTGTATTTAGCAAGAGTCTCAACGATCATAAATGGGTATATTGCCGTAATACCCTCAAGTGCACCGCTTTAGAGAATATGGCCGTTTAGAATGCAGAGACTTATTGGTATACAACATAATGTTCACTTAATATTTATGCAGCCCACATTTTTTTATTCAATGTGAAAGATTTTTTATATCATTTCTTCACAATTCAAGTTATTATTATTTAAGCGCATCCGGAATGTTGCAAAAATTTACTTTTCTTGATTTTTTTTTTTTTTTTTTTAACAAATGTAGGTTTTTAATGTCTGATTTCAATGGAAAATTTTGCCTATAAGATTTTCGCAATCAAAAAATATTTCATCAACAAACGACGTTACGCCATAAATAAAAATGTTTAACATATTTACATGAAGAACGTTGTTACAAATTCGTACATAGTTTTTTTAATTATATACCTGTAAATTTTGTCTTAATATTAATTAATTCCTACGTGAATATTTTTAATCGGAAATATACGCAAGCGAGTATCGTTAATCAGGGCAATTGAATGCAAGAACTGACGTTCTGTTTTGACCCTAATTCATCCCGTTTGAGTTAATATAGAATAAATATATATAGCTTTGTTAGTTATAAATGTTTCCTGTTTACGGTCGTTAGTAGAAAATAAATATAAACAACTGCCCCCTGAACATTGTTTTAAAGTAATTTCCCTACATGAGTTGGCAAATATTCGACATGACTTATTTATGCTTATTTATTAGTTGTTTTCTTGTGCAGGCTCCAACAACAAGGAAAGTGAAGCAATAAATTGCAACATATTTGTTAAACAACTTTGTAACTACCAGATTTAAGAATTTACATGAATATATTTAAAGCTCTCCCTACTCCAATGCAAAGAACATGTTTCTGTCGAGAATGTTTTACAAATAAGTAAGAATTAGCAAAATAATGATGTGAAAAACGTTTCAATATCACTCAATAAATTTGTATTATGTAATTATAAAATGAGAACTGTAAACAATTTTAATATTTATTCAATATACTTTACGTTGATACATCCTTTGCAATCACTGAAGTGACGTTGGAAGTATATAATATAAAGTTAAAATGAGGGC
>PNEQ01068782.1:0-10153 GCA_003012365.1 Medauroidea extradentata | reverse complement strand
TGATTTCACCTTAAAAAACAGTTAGAACTTTAAATTGCACGATTTTGCTCAATAGCAATATTGTAGGCTACGAATTCTACAATGTGGCCCTTATTCGAAGATGATATCTTTAAAACTGACTGAGATACCGCAAATTTAGTTTAACATTGAAATCCCTATCCAGCTCTACTGCCTGCGAAGGAATGGAGTCCGCCCTTAAACCAATGGGGATGGTACCTAGGAAAACAATTTAATATTTACATGATTCTTCTGAACTATTTTCGCACCAAATACAACCACGTTAAGTAATAATTCAGTGTGCGTTTTAATTTTCAAAATATTAAGCTTTAAAAATGTCAAATTTTTAAATGCCACTGTAAACATTGGAAACATGTTCTTATTGGCTAACACGTGTATGACGTAGTTGGTGTGCTTTTTTGTTTGCTGCCGCCTGCGAGGCGTTATATGTTTTGGAATTTTACACAGACTTAAAAAATTTGTCAAATTTAATGAACTCTTACTTAAAAAGCTAACTCACAAAATTTTCTTGTTAATGTTTGAACTGTTGCAGTTGCCGGTTTTTGTAGTTAATAACGAAGGTTTCAGTGGTACAGTAACAAAGGTTTCACTGGTACTGTTTTGAGAGGAAGTGAAGTCAGCTAGGTACCCCTTGCACGGTGCAACGTTTTAGTGGTGTATTTGAGTTTATGGCAGTTAAATTCAAATTCGGGAGTGATGTTAACTTACTACAAATTCTTAACATTGTTTGAGTTCCAGTCAAAAATAATAAATTTTATTTTAAAAAGTCAACAGAATGAAGTTTGCATGCGTTGAAAAAGTGAACATACCAAGCTAATAGTTTAAATGTGTTTCAGCAAACCTTGCTCTACGGACTGGTGATTGAGCGGTCTGGTTGAGTGAGTCGGGAAAATAGTATAACAGAGTAATGTTTATATTAAAAATTAATTTTTCTTCCCAATAATTGTTAACGTTTGTTGTGAGCTGTCATAAGAGCTGCAGCCTGCAGTGCTGTCCTCTTTCGACAAATTTTGCAAGACCCCGCCCACCTCTTGAATAATGGGCTGATCACTGGTGTCTTAAACTCGCCTATTGGTTAAGCTGTTTCTACAGGCAGGGTGGCCACAGCAAAAACACAGCGAGCTGAACATGTCTGGATTTGGTCCCAACTTTTAACTTGAAAGAAGTATTGCATGCTGTGTTATACCATGCACAATACATTGAAATAACCATTGCATATAAACTGTACATTTGTTGCTGATAGCTGACTGTTTCAGATAACTTAATACGTATTTTCTCATAGTTAATTTTTTAGCAAACTGTACCACATAATAAGTTGCATGTTTTGCTCTTATCCTATAAATGTCGAAAATACAGATACGCTAAAACAAACAATAAAACAATATGACTACGCAAGAAAATAAACAAAAAATGAAGCACTTATTAGCTGTTGTCAACGAAAATGTATCATATGTAATTTTTGTGCTGGATATTTTTCACACTTTCATACAGCTTCTAGGCTTCATTACAGGTACATGGAAAGGCAGAGAGAATTGACTAGGGTATGCAACAAGAAACATCTCAATATTGGTCTGAAGTGATTTTGGAAAAAAAAAAAAAGAATGGCCTGACTTAGAATCTTGAACACGAGTCATTTTGAATATGAGGTGTGTTTTACCACTGTGCTACCTCATTAAATTTCCTACTGTGCCATCTCGATTAGTGACTTTTTGCAGATATGCAACTGTTTTGACTATTATTTTCACAAAAGAAATTAAAAATTCAGTTTCACCAATGTTGATGTTATTAAACTGTCTTTTTTTAAAAATTTATCTTATGTATCAGTTTCATAGACAAAACAATTTAATTTACTCGGCTGTGCTAAAACACTGTACTGTGCTTTTATCTAAGAGGTCAAGCATACGATTTGGCAACATTGCAGAACAGACACAACACACAAATAAATAACAAATTAACCCTTAAATAAAGCAGTCTCCTTTACCCAGTAATTGATCACAAAACATACCGCCCACCAAATTGAATAATTTTTGACTCAAGTCCAGTGGTACTTCTCTGTTCTTTGTCACTATTTAATCAGAAATATGACACAGCTTTACTGCAGGGCATTTAACCTGGCCCTGCATCTTGTTATTTGCAACCTTGGGGTATGCTATCTATGCCAGGGTGTAAAGCATGAGAACCCGAACAAGTTGCCACTGAAGAGGTGAAATGTTTTCCTCCGTTATCAGTACCAGCTCTCCCACCTTGAGCTCGCCTAGATTTTGGGTCCATTTTTCATGTGGCAATAGGGTGTACACGTTCTTTCTATGCAGTTGCCATCAACAGTGTTGAGTGGCTTGTTGCACTAACTACGCACACAATTTATGTGAACACTATAACTCTGCTTTGCTCAAAGGTTCTACACACAATTTGTCTGCAGGTAACTTATGGATGGAAACGAATCTGAGAATGTAAGCCAGAATTTGAATTTCAGGCCACGACTAGTACTTACGAATGCAACTCTGTATGTTGTCTTGTTATTGATACATAAGAGTGCCGACCTTCACAACTTTCGTCTGATTCACGTTCTCGCTCCTTTGGTGTATGTTCTGCATTGGGTCACACACACTGCTCTGATGTCCTTGCCACCACAATGAATGGTTGATAAGTTCTGTAGGATCTAAGCCTCTGGAAGCTCAGTCTGCAGGATTATCAACAGATGGAATGTATCTCCAATTATTTTCAACACTACTCTCTTGTTTGAATGCGACTAATGGTCACAAATGACTTTAAATAATGTGGAGCTGTTTTGATTCAGTGCTAGCACGGCAGTGTAATCACACCATGCTGTGACTCTTTGAACTACTACGTGTTTATACAGCATGCCTTCAGTGGTTTGAATTAATTTCAGAAGGAGATGGGCACCAAACAGCTCTAAATAATGAAGGATAACTGTTTTTAAGAGTGTGACTTGAGTTTTGGCAAGTATCAAATTTGCAGTTGTATCATTGCTACCTGGACACCTTAAATAAGCAACTGCTCTACAGCCATTGTTGGATGCATTGCAAAGTCCATGAGTCTGGTAGACTGTTTGGAATGCAGTAGAAACGAAGCGTGGAATGGAAACTTGGCAGGTTGTTGTTGTGAAGAACTGGTACCAATACTTTTTTTGACTTCTTCAGGTGGGACGGCTTCCCAGTAAAGGCCAAGTAACCAAATTCTTTGTAGGAATAGGTTTGCGTTAAAGACAACAGGGGTGATGTATGTGATACGAGAATATATCAATTGTTACATCCAACTCAAGGCCTAGTACCTTGATTACTTCTTTGTCTTCTTGAAATCTAACTGACCAAAATTTGTGACTTTCTGGAACCAATCAACACACCTGCCCAATTTCTTGGCACAAAACCTCATAGATTTAGAAGTTGTATTAAGTTTGCTTGTAATGCAAGTGCAGTACCTGTAACAACGTTGTCTACAAATAGATCCTCCATGACAATTCTGGCAGCCTTGTGATAATTAGCCTGTTCTTCTCTGGCAAGGTGCAGCAATGCTCTTATGCCCAGAAAAGGTGCATAAGACACACCATTGTACCTTTAAGTTGATACTCTTGAATTTATTGGTTTGGAGTTTACCCCTACAAAATGACTTGGTACAATTGGTCATCTTGATGTAACTTTATTTGGTAGTACATATTACAGAGGTCGCTAGTAAAAGCTATTGATGGTAGGTGAAAATGAGTCATGATTTTAACAAAGTTTCTTTGCAGTTTTGTCCCAGACATAGGGGCATCATTAAGAAAATTTCCTGAAGAAGTTGCTGAGGAAGCATCAAACTTTATGATTGGACTTGATCATTTGTGGATGCAATGAAGAATATAGTACTGGTGTGCTGAAAGAGGGCTTCTGTTTAAGCGATTCATATGCTCTAGTGCCTCGTATTCCTTGAGAATCTCAATATGTGCTGCCTTTTTGCCAGGTAAGGTGACATTTTAAACAGTGTATCCTGGTTGTTGTTTGTCCACGAGAGTCGCCTAGGGCAAGAGGATCCTTGAAAGGAAGTCTTTCCACATAATATGGTCCATCTGGAGTATGGTAGTGAAACTCAACACAGTGAGTGCTGTTCACTACTGCTATTGTTCTAACTTTACTTTCTTTACTAGCAAAAGTTCCTCAGTCTTCCAAAATCTCTTGAGAGTGTGCAAGAGACTGGGTTGTAGGATGGTGAAAAGAGAAACAGTACCGTTTGAAGTGCTGATTGCATCATGCAGTACTTGCACTGTTACTACAAGATGCTGTTGAGATCATAGGTTTCTTTCTCATTCTGATCCTCCCCAACAGTATAATTTTTAGAGACAGGTGATGAGTAGGGACTGGAAAATTTTGTGAATTCAATGACTTGAAGGCTAGACTCCATTGTACTATGCATACTCAAGCCCCGACTATTTGTCCACTAGCTGCTACTCAGTGGAAAAACAGACAATGAACAAATAGACAGGAGGAACACAAACTTATTTTAGTTATATATTAGCACTGACTAGCAGCAGGGTCTTGTAATGTAACTCAAGGAAGTCTGGAAGCTGATGAAATATAGGTATTTTGGCTGCTTATGAGCCAATTAAAATTGGTTTACAGTCGCCTGATCAAATTTAGGTAACATTAACAGTACAAAACTCGACTCGCTCACCAGAAGAGAAAGAACTGCCTGGGCTCCTAAATTCTCTTGTAGTATCTACTATTGCCGAGTTTTGGGAGACACATTATATTCTCCCCACGCGTGGTAGTGATTGCTCGTCCATTCTGATATCGTTCAGTCAACATTTGCCAAGCTAGCTCATAATTATGTTCAGAAAGAGGAAGAGACTTGATCAGGTTGAAATGTTCTTCTGATGATGACATGAGCAGGTACTGATGTTTCTCAACTGATGAGAGAGAACTGTTGTTGTGAACCAGTGATGTAAAGAGATCATAAAAACTAGTTAATTTTGTAACTACACCCTTGTAAACAGGAAGTTGTAACTGGGGAAGTTTCAAATTTTTTGTCTTGTTTTCACCGTTGGCAACTTGAATGTCATTGTTCTGTTCAGTTTCAGAAATAGACAGCCTCGAAAATGCTTCTTGGATCCTACAAAATGCATCATCAAACTCTTCTAATTCCTTTTCACTTGTTTCTATTTAATTTGTTTGTGATACGAGTTGAACATGACCTTTGTCAAATTAGTCCTTTAATTTTCTTTAATCACTGCGTTACGCTAAGAATAAACCAATGTGACTTGTACCAATTTCCGCTTACTCTGCCATTGTAAACAATCTGTTTATTCTACTCTTTACCAGATGTTGCCTAGTCTGCAGTTGGTTTTGAATATTATAATTTTTTTTAAATGGGCTAAACACATGGCTAAACACAATATGAGAAATGTAGCAACACTAATCTTATGACTTCTAACACAAAATAGTCATAATGATGCACAAAACAAAGCTTTCAATAGATTCTGTCGCTGGCATGAATGCGTATATAAAGTTCATATTTTTACATGATATTGATAAACAGTAGTATGGTATACACATATCATGCCTAATCAACTTATCCCATCCCGGAGGACCAAAATGTTTTGACAATAAATGTCATAAAAGAAATTCAAGATTCAGTTTCATCAATGTTGTTGTTACACTGTCTTATTTTTTTAAAAGTAATTTGTATCAATTTTATAGACAAAACAATTTAAGATACTCGAATGTGCTAAAACATTGTACTGTGCTTTTCTCTAAGAGGTCAAGCATATTATTTTGCAGCATTACCACAGATGGCAGCACAGACATGACAAACAATAAATAACAATTAAAATACAAACTAACCCTAATATAATATGGTCTCCTTTACCAAATAATGGATCACAAAACAGTGACTGTAATATACAGTAGAAATATCACTTTCGTTACTTACATAAACAGTGTTGAGGGAAGACTAAAGCAGTTGAGATTTTTTTGTATTGTGAAATAAATTTTAAATTTTTGTACTCCTTCTTCAGTGTAAGGTTTTATGTACGTTGCCTGTTTAATTAAGAAATTTTTGTAACCTAGCCATACTTTACCAGTTTTGCCAAAAATCTTTGTATTAAGTGTTTAGCATACACTTTTAAATGGAGTAAGGTTCCACCAAGGTTGCTGCTGGTAGCATATATGATATTTGCTATAAATAACTGAAATGTACAATTCACTAGATGTAATTAGTATTCATGTACCTTTACGAACAGCCTACCCAGCCTCTCTTAAAATGTGCAGTTTATCTCAGTAAAAATTGTTCATTGTTCAACTGATTGATAAAAATGGATTCCATGGAAGCTATGTTGAAATTTTTAATTTTTTTTTTATACTTTTAAAATGTTGCATCTTGTATTCAGTGCTGCCATTACCAGATGAGAACTTTATATTTTTTGATTAAAGTCTATTGCAATATAGCGAGAACACCTAGAATACAAATTGCTTTGTTGTCATTTTAATAGTCAAGTTAATTTGTATTTTTGGATAATGCCATTCATGAATTTGCTTCAAAATTTTCGAAGTGTCAAGTGTTTGTGGTGACAGTTGGCATGTCTGTCTCATTTAAATTGCTGCTGTTTTATGTACTGTATGTGTTCTTTATGTCTGTTGATTGATGACAATGGTTTTGGTTTCTGGGCACGAAAATATGAATAATTTTGAGTGGAATATGCAATTTGCATCTTGTTGTAAAATCTGATGTATATTTTTATCAAGTGTTATAAAAGTAAAGAAAATTATGACTTAACTAATAATAATACTTAGTTAGTATTATGTTACTTTATACTGTTAGGAATGACCATTACAAGTGCCAACGTTATTTAAATTAACACATTGCTACAATAGTTTCAGATCGTACCCATTTAAAAAGTTTTAGTTGACACTTTCTCAAATGTTAAGAGATTAGCATGTACAGCATGGAATATTTTTATCTAGGAAGTGGTTAAATGAGCACAAAAATCTATTTAATTTTCCGGGAATATTTTTGTTTTATATTTATCACAATAGCCGGGTTACAAATTTTTTAAATAAAGAAATTGGCACTGAATTCTATGTAGTAGGTGTATAGTAGGTTTGTAAGCAGCCATATCAGAGCCAAGAGTACAATGTACAAGACTGCTGTCATCATAACTTCTCCAAATGCTGTTCATAAGGTAAATATGATGCATATTTTTATTCATTATCATATGGGTTCCTTCTTGTATGTGGTGATAGAACATTGTCTTTTGTGTCATGTTAAGAGAACATTGTTTTTTATTTGCCACAAAAAGAAGGGCGTAGTTATGTATTTTAGTGTAAGTCTTAACATTTCTCTTGTAGTATTAATTACTTTTACAGTTCAGATGGGACCCATGGCTTATTATTACACTTTGAACTATATATTATGTTTATGTAATTTGTTAGTGATATATTTCTGCAAATCGACAGTTATGTGTATTTTGTATATAACTCTTCACACTAGTCGTCATACTTCCATGAATATTTAAAATCCTTTAACTTCTCATCATTCTTCCTTTCATAATAGCTATACCCAACTGCAAGTATTGCATGTTTTACATTATGAATTGTTAAACATTTTATGCATCAAAGTAATTTTCAGCATTCAGTAATTCCCAGGCAGTATAAAATAACTAAGTAGTTTGAAAGTTTCAGGTTCATAAACCTTTACTGAATTATAACAATTAACAGTTATGAGCTATTTTATTAAAATGTGTGAGCTAATCAGTGTCAATATATCAAAGAACATTTTGAGTTTTCTAGTTACTACCGTACAGTAAATGTTGCTTTAGTTATATGTGCAAGTATCCTCTCATCTGTTGCTTGTTTTCCTGGCCACACGTGATGTACATCAGAGGATTTACAAAATATTATTACATGACTACAAGTTGTTTCAGTGACAGTTCATGGTCCACTTTGAGTTTTCTGTTGTTTCAATTTTTATATAATAAAAATATTATATTAATAGAGTGTTTTTCCAATAATTGCTTTTGTGAAATCATCACATTTTATACTTGAGTGTAAATATGCTTAAATTTCTTAATATTATTGTTGTGTTTATATGGCATCAAAACACTGTTGATAAAACTTGCATTCGTGAATTTTGCTTCTATAGAAAATTACCTTTTTACATTTCTGACATTCATGTGAAACGTTGCAACACGTGTGTCTGCACATGCACACACAGACATACACAAAAAATCACATACTCATGCGCACACACATAAAAAAAACCTTTCCATGCGTATATAAGTATAATATACTGTTACATAACAGAGATAACAAATCATCTATGACATCAATCATGCTTCCAAAAAAGAGTGTGTGTGCTAAATTAATGTAGTGGTGTTTTTTTTATATAATTAAAGATAGAACTTTATACAGTTACATCTGATAGTTTTTGATATTTTCTTCATAAATGGTTACCTCTTTTGAAATAATTTATTGAACTCTGTCAGTTTTCAATCAGGCAAATAAATGTGACTTTTCATGGTGATTTAACCATTCGTTTTAAAAGTATTTATTTAGTTCATACATACATTTGTCAGTCATGATCACTATAACATGAGTTGCTTTATGGTGTAAAAAGTGTCATGTTTAGTACCTTATTATGTATTGTGTATTGTATTCTACAATTTGATGGTATTATACTGAAATTGTAAGTAAAAAATGCAAATGTGGCCAAATGTTTGGGCGTAAATCCATTTTTATAATTTTATGTTTATTTGTTGATAACTGTGTTTAGAGAAAAAAAAGTTTGAATTTCAGTTCATGTATTTGTCATGTGAAACATATTTTACCAACCTGTATTTTTTTTTTGTAAAATAGATAATTTGTAGCTTTGTTGAATTTTGGACTAAATTTCTTGGCACCACGTAGACTTTTGCATGCATTGTTTTTGAGTGGAGTTTCATCAATTTTGTTGGTATTTTGATAGTCATTTTGACGTTGGGAACAGTAAGTGTTAACATTGTTTGCTGTACCATCAGCACAAAACTATATTGAAATGTGCATGTTGCAGTTTTGTTGCTATGTAGTTTACTACTTGTAGATTATAATGAAAGAGTTGTACTAATGTGTGGATGTAATTTAATTTTTTTGGTAATTTGTCAAATTGAAATTTTTTTACTGTTGTTATATAAAGTGTAAATTTAATGGTTTTGAAAAAGTGATGTTCAAATACTTATGTTGACATTTGTTGCAGTGAAGTAATATTATTGCCTGAACATTGAAATTATTTATGTCATGAATATCTGCTTAAATTGTTTGGTTTTCATATTAAAACAAATACAGTTAACCTTTTTTAAACTGTGGTGCTATAATTTAAGAATTCAATCATTCAAGATGATTTTAGACTAGTCAAAATAATTAAAACACATTTTATTCTTTGCTATCGCTTTGCTGATTAACCACAGCATCTTACAAAAATGAATTTTATTAAAAAATTTAATTTTACAACCCTTGAAAGCACAACCGCAATTTAACAACTGACTTTTATTACTGTTAAACCAATTTATGTATAATAATAATTTTATAGAAATACAACTTAATTTTTACTCATGTTTTCTTTGTCTTCAGTTGTTTAATTTGTTTATTTTAAATTTGACTTTCATGAAAGTTAATATGTTCAGTTTTTTTGTCAAGTTTGGTTTGTATTAGGTTTGTCCCACACTTCATAAATTAATAGTTTCTCACGAAGTCCTGTGAATAGTATTTTTTAAACAATTTATTATAATAGACTTATAAAGACATAATTTTAACAGTATACTTTCTTAAGTTTCTTGTGAATAAGCCTAGTGATTGTAGTTCGAGTGAAATTAAATATAGTTTATTCTATGTTTGACATGAAATGCTAGATGGAAAAAAAAAGTGTTCTTTTTAAGGCTCTGGCAGAATTGGTATTGCTGGTGGTAGTGCAGGTGGCTGGCGGGCTCCAATTGGCTGAACGGCTTTTCGTGATGTCACCAACTACTAGTAGTTGTGGTAGTTGGCAGTTACAAGGCAAAGTTCCCGAACTTCAACTTCTTGGCTGCTGGACACAACTACCATCACGTGATCGTGACACAGCAGCCAATCAGACGATGTTTTGACGAGCATGCGCAAATTATAGGGTAGGGTAG
>PNEQ01068781.1:0-10153 GCA_003012365.1 Medauroidea extradentata | reverse complement strand
AATATTTTTCTCATTTGCAATATGATTAACGAATTTTGTACAAATATATTTTCCGTGATGTCGTTTTCGGCCTTGAATGAAGATGAAAGACTTCCTTTTATAAGCTACCAAAATGACGCACCTATATTAATCATTTCTACTAAAATTTAATGTGTTCAATTCATACAGCTCTTTATTACTTAACCTATATATTGTGTTGCAGTAAAATGTTAAGGCTGTCTGGCTCGACAAGGGCATTGCGTCAAACTAGCTTAATATTTGTATATTTTCTTGGATGGTCGTTAGACACCTCTTCCACTGTGAGTCCAATGGCAAGCAAGGGGACACATGATACGTGCTAAGATTGTTGTGCTGATAACCCGTTCCTTCCTCGAACTGCGAAGTGGAGGCGTAGTACCGACAGTCTGGCCAACAAACGCAGAATTCTAGTATATATGAAAAGAGCGTATGTGCGAGTGAATAAGTTATTTAGTAAACTATATTCAAGGACCTAAGCTAGTGCAGCATGCATAACAAGACAACTCGCACAGTTTGAAGCAAATGCTAAACAGCTGTACTTACCTGTAAACAACTCACAGCTTTTCTTGCTTTTATTAAAACGTCATCGAAATGATACAACCAACAGATTGTGTAAAACAATACAACAAAAAAAATATGAAAAAGTATTTAATATTGAGCTTTCATCTTTGCAGTAGTATTGAAAAACGTATCAGCTTTTTTTATGGCAAATTATAGCTTGCGAGTAGTAAAACACAAATTTGTATGTGTATCTTGCTCTGTGCCTGCTCAAGACTTACTTCTCACTTATTTGCTCTGAAAATTTTACAGTAGCAAGACTGGTTTTATGCCGTATTACAAATAATGTGTTCTTTCTTTATGTGAGGTGATTAAGTATTTTCATAATAAACTTGTCGCTGTATCGTTTGTTTACATGATTTAAAGGTTAAATAAAGTAACAGAGAAGTGCCCAATTAGAAATATCTTTTAAAGTGTAAAACTGTTAAACAGTGAAGTTCCTTTTGAGGCCATGCTAGGGAGTTTTACAGTGCTAATGAGGCCGTGTTATGGAAGGTTGGGGTTGTGTCCTAAGTGCTTACCAAAATGAACACTAGACTGTTAAGAAAAATTTGACATTTTTAATTGGGAAAGTAACAGTTTCATGCATTTACAAAGACGGCAGTGTATTTTCTGTTTCTATAATTAGGATTTGGATGAGTTAGGGACTCTTATGCTAGCTATTATTCTAATGATTTTCTTCTACTGTCCATACCATGTAAGAATTCCATTATTTGACAGATCATAAAAAAGTAGGACAATGTAAACAAAAACATTATGTATCCTTCCACCACCATGTGCTTTCCAGCTGACAACCGAAACATGTCAACAGTTAAGGTATATTATGATTGCAATAACACCCAAAGTGTGTTGTGATTTTCTTTGGATTTTTTTTAGATCTCAGACAAATAATTTATTTTCAGTACTATCTTCACATTAATCTTACTAGTGTTAGGTGGGCAATGTTAATGGAATTATTCAATATTACAGCAATGGATAGCCTACTACAATTATTTAAAATTTAACATTTTTTGTATATTTTCTTAGGTATGATCAGAATTTTAACATTTAATGACGTTACCAAAAATAAACAAACATGTATGGGCAACTTATGTTTTCTACTTGGCATCTAAAAAGATTAAATAATAGTAGCTTATTTGGTTGCAACAAAACTGAAGTTGCAAGAGCTTACGACAGTGCAAGCAAACATATTTAAACTGAAATAATAAATATAATAATTCATGCAATCATTATTACAATTATTCGTCGTGTTGCCTTCAATTTGGTTCTACACTATCAGATAATAAAGCCGTATAGGCCTAGTTTAAGTTTCCAGTTGTAGACTATTAAACAAACTTACCTTTTGTTGTAGGGCCTGCCTTCAAAATATCAGTGTTATTATAGTCATGTGACTATACACTATATAGCCAAAATTTGTGCTCCCATAACCTAAACGGAAATAATATACAAATAAAAAGCGTAAGTATTAAACAAACATGGGTAGGCCTAATTGCCCAGATCAGCTTTAAATAATTTTGTTGATTAACACATATCATTAAACAGGTACACTTTAACGACCGGGAAATATACAGGCGTACGTCTTCTGGCCGTTTATTTTGGTAATATGTAGGCCTAAATTTTTGCAGCTGACAGGCACAAAATCTTTCGTGGACTTTATAATAACCACTTACTTGATTTAAAAAAAACATGGACTTTTTCTTACAAAAAGAATTTATTGAGTCGGCGACTTGAAAAAAGCATGTTTACATATAAGACTACAACATGAACCGTAAGTATTCACCAACAAATTCTGTTAAAATAAAAGTTGGGTAAAACTTTTTTTTAATTTTATATAGCACTTTTCTCTGGACGGATTACCTACTATTTAGCGAGTGTTTTTGTAGACATGCCAGCTGAAGTTACTGTCTTTCGAATCACGTCTTAATATCCCGTTCCCGTTGTTGTTGGCGATTACACGTCGCGTATTTTAATCCCTGCATTGCAATATATTACAATTACATACATGCACAAAATATTAAAATAACACTGTACAAGAATCTCAAACGTACCGAACACACGAGAAGCTCAAACACTCGCAACGCAAATGGCAGCTCTTTGTTTTGGTTGCCGGACGTCATATCTCAGTGGCGATTACGGGCTGGGTTTTATAATCCCTGCAATACAATATATTAAATATATGCACAGAATAATACAGTACCACACTATAAGAATTTCAAACACACGCGAATGCGGTAACTTTTCAAACTCGCAAATGGCCGTGCTTTGTTTTGGTTTCAGGTAAACTGATAACGATGCGGTTGTTTGTAAATTAGTTATAAAAATACGCGATTTGAATAGAATAAAATAGTTAACTGACTAATGCTGGATACGAAGCCGTTTTATTATATTACGTTTCCTCCGAAATGCTTACTTATTTTTCATGTATAATGTACACTACTTTCAACGTCGGCGATGGAAGTTAACCGATTTGTTGATCAGGGCTGCCACTACTGCTTCATCAGGTCATACGGTCACGTCCTGTTGTTTTAAATTGTTGCCACGTGTCTGGCGCGTGTTAAAAACATTGGTAGCATCGGCTGTCAAAATATGAAATTCTTACATGTAAAGTACTTTCTTACTGGTGTATTGAAGAATAAATTGATCAACACCGAGCAGTTTAATTAATTGTATTGTATAATTTGTACGCAATTTTCTATATATGTATCCTCAAAACGTAGAACGTTCTAAACGTAAGCTTATAATGAACCAATTGAAATAAGGGAACAGGCTTGTTAGTCTGCAGCTGCAGCTGAGTGACTAAATGGCTTCAATCATGCGGTAAAGACGAGTGAGGTATAATTTAATTCAGTATTTCCTGTAGAATACGAATATGCTAACCCAGGAATCGAAATCGGTGGCTTTCATATAGTATTTTAAATAAAAGTAACAACATTGAAATTCGTTTTATGAATATAATAATATTCGTAACCTGCACAAGAACAGAACTGAATAAAATAACTCCTCACTCGTCTTTACCGCAGGACTCATGGCATTTTCGTGAGAATCTGGCTCTAGCTGAGTGATCGGGTGCTGCAGATAATCCCTGTCAGTTTTGGTAACATGAGTTGCCACTTCTTGTCCTCTCATAACTGCTCCGCGTTCACTCAAGGTACTGGGGATAGAAGTAACATATCTCCACAAGCAGAGGTCCTGTTTTCGTCGGGTAAAAAATTGAAATTATTTAATTTTAATTACTGTTTTTTACAGGATAATAGTTGTTCCAGAAATGTTCAGATTGCAACATGCTATACAGCATGGTAAGGAACAAGTCTAAGACATGGTTTTATGTGTTATTCATGCTGCATTACTCTACTACAATTAACTAAATCACTAAAAAAAGGCTTATTTTCCAGATTTTTTTCTTAACAAAGTTAAAAGATTTTTATATACGTCAAATGTCTTAGACAATTATACGACTTTACGACACCTACTTCCGAAAACGGTACACTTTAACTTCATTCGTTCCCTCAATAATGTTCAATAACGGTACACATGTTTCTCGCTGTTTAGCATACCGTACCGAGCACCCTTAATGGTTTTTAAGTAGAGTAATGATTACTTTACAAAAATTCTGTATTTATGCGTTGAAGGGGTCTTTTGGAAATAAGAACTTTAGAGACCTAGAATAGACGGGGAAAATAATCTCCATACCTTCCTTAGTAACACATTAAAGGCGCAATGGCATCACAAGACGGGAAACATTTTTTTCGGGGTCCGAAGTTACTGTTTTTTGTGAAGTTTGCAAAGTGCGAAACGTCAACAATCTTGTAGTGTAGAGGCCGTCGCTAGGCTTCGTTAGAGTCAATTCAATAACAGCGCATGCACGTACATACTGCTCGACAACCTGTGTGTCCGCGGAAAATATGTGAACTACAGTTGCCTCCCTCTCTGACACACTAACTTGTCACTGGTACTTCGGAAACTGGTAACATTATGAGTCTTATGTAATTATAAGTACATATTAATTAGGATATATAATAATGTTTCGTTTCGCTCTATAGCTTTGTATTTGTGCTTTTATCACACAATTCCTCTCGTAGTCAGTGGCCTGCGCACTAGGCCGGAACTTGTGTATCCTATGTTAAATAGGTAATTTAATTCAGTTGCAACATTAAATTATGTAATTGGCTATTGTTTTCAGGCCCAGAACTGCTTAGAAAATTGCGTTTTACCTCCAAATTTCCCTGAGATTCGTGGACCTCCCACTAGAGCGTAACTTACGAACCAGTAGGAATATAGGAAAGATATTTCCACCATTGTATTCAGTGTCTCTGAATGTCTGCTTGAAGAAAGTGTAAAGGCTCAGATTTCAATAGGTTCCTGAAGACTGATATAAAAGACCCCCTCTTCATAACAACAGCCCAACAAGAAGCCTAGAGGGCTAAATAAAAGAGACCTGTGAGACGTGAAAAATGAATAAACTGTTAATCACACCTTAATACTTGTCTTTTGTACCGCTTTATCTACTTATTTTTAAAATACATGTAATTCTTAAAACACTCGTAATGTTTGAAAATATGTATCCTTTTTGTTGCAGGGTTTTACGTCCCTATATTTTAAACTGAACATAATAAAAATAAAACAAACCAAATAAACTATGCTATTGCACCGACATACAAATTCGCTGATACTGAGGCATTGTTATGGAAGGTTGGGTTCTTATGAAAAATTTGATATTTTTTAATTGCGAAAGTAACAATTTCATGCATTTACAAGGACGGCAGTGTATTTTCGGTTTCTGGAATTGGGATTTACCTAAATAAGGGGCTCTTGTGGTATTTATTATTATAATGACTTTGTTCTAAAATGCTTGTATTGGAGAATAAATACCGAGTAGTTTTGATTTTTATTGTATAACTATACACAATTTTCAATAGGAGTATCTTCAGAACAGAGATCGTTCTAAACATAATATTGTAATGAACCAATTGAGAAAAGGCAATAAGTTTGTTAGTCTATCAGTTGAGTGAAAGATTGCCTTCTATCAAGCGGTTAAAAAAAAAGACGAGTGAGGTGTCATTTTACTCAGTATTTTGTGTAGGTTACGAATATGCTAACGCGGAAATCTAAATCGGTAGCTTCCATATCGATTATAAATAAAAAGTAAAATTTTACTGTTACTACCAATTTTCCAAAAATTTGTGTAGGTAATGCGAAAATCGAGTTGACATCCTCAGTGAAAAACTTAGGATTCATTTTGATCAGCACTTAAAATTGGTCTCTCCACGTAGCTAGTATATGAAGGAAGGCGCTGGCCACCCTTCGCTCGCTAAAAAGCCTAAAAAATCAATTCCCCTTGCGCATTAAACAAATACCCTTTCCAGGCGTTGTTTGACTACTGTGACGTGGTTTACACCGACCTCACTGACGAACAAGCCACTAGATTGCTGAAGATTGAAAATACACGTGTACGTTATATTTTTAACCTTAAAAAACGTAATCATATCTCACAATTTCATAAACATTTATCCTGGCAAAATAAATAAAGTTACAACCCATCTCGTCTATACCGCACGGCCCGACTGAAGGCATTTTCGTGAGAATCGGGCTCTAGCTGATAGATACGGCCCTGCAGATAATCTCTGTCAGTTTTGGTAACATGAGTTGTCACTTATTATCCTCTCATAACTGCTCCGCGACCACTCGTGGTGCTGGGGATATAAAGAACATATCTCCACAAGTAGATGTCCGGTTTTCGTCGGGTAAAAAATTAAAATTATTTAATTTTAATTGATGTTTTTACAGGATTATTATTATTCTAGAAATGTTCAGATTGCAACATACTATAGAGCATGGTAAGGTACATGTCTAAGACATGGTTTTATGTGTTATTCATGCTGCATTACTCTACTACAATAAACTAAATCATTAAAGAAAGACGTATTTTCAAGATTTATTTCTTAAAAAAGTTAAAAGATTTTTATATATATATCAAATGTCTTAGACAATTATACGACTTTACGACACCTACTTCCGAAAACGATATACTTTCAATACATTCGTTCTCTCAATAATGTTCAATAACTGTACACATGTTTCTCACTGTTTGGCATACCATACCGAGCACCCTTAAGTAAACAGCATTGGCGAGATGAAGGCCCGACATCTCGGCGCTAAATATTCTATGACTATACCAGCTGTGTACCCGGTGGGATTTCCGCAACACACTCACCTTTTGATAAATCAAGTCTAAAATCAGTCAAAATGTATTTTTTTAGTAAATAATTTCTTTCGGAGTTCTTCAGAAGCATAAACACCAAATTCCACGTTCGTTTGTATCTCCATAATTGACGTACTTCCAATAAAACTCTTGTCCCCTATTTAACCCTCCTAGGTGACGTATTTCCAAAAATCCTTTCTTAGTGCTCACCTACATTATATAAGGAACTCCTGGGCAAAATTCCATGCTTAGACCCACCAATTTAAGCTGCAGTGGCGGCTCGTGGGTTGTTGCCAGGTGGGGCTGCAAATAGTCGGAACTGCACACTATTGATGAACGCGCCGTAGACCAATGACCATGACATATTTGCCGGCTACTAGATGTTTTGTGACCACTCAGTCGTAAGGTGCACCTGCATATCAGCGTGTCAGTGGTTGTAGAGTCAACCAGCGCACTACCGTGTACAGCTCTTGGCAACTGCAGCCCTACCTGGCAACAACCCACGAGCCGCCACTGTTAAGCTGTGCGTTGTCAGTCAGTATTAGAATTTTACTAAGTAGAAGACAGCTTACACCAAGGGAAAGGTAAAATACCCTTCTGCAACTTCAATTTTAAAACGTGGGCCAAACTATTAAAAAAAAAAAAATATATATATTATTAAACTGTTAAAAAAGTCACACACACTCATATATATATATATATATATACACACACATATATAACTTGAAAAGGTACAATTTTAAGAGCTTCAGTGTATTACTGCTGAAGTATTGATCTTAGCGGAAAGTCCAAATATATAATTTTAGATGGTACATCAGGAAAAAGTTATATTTAAAAGGTCTGCTGGTTAAAGTGAATGACAATGGATACATATGAGCGGTAGGCCTAATTCAAGAATTTACAAATCGAATGTTAATGAGGGGTGTCTTAGAAATACAAGTGGGAGGGAAGAAGGAAACTGGAGACATATGAGGAATTATACCTCTACGTAGTTCGACCTTAACAAATAGCGGAAGTTCATTTCGTAGTTACTAAGTCTTGCCAACGTAACATTATTTTTTTGAACTAGCAACTCTTAATTTAAAGTTGTGTGCGTCTACAAAGTTTTACAAAATCCACAAAGAAATGAAGAAGATGAACGCTTTATAAAGATTTCTTATCAATAAAAAATGTTTTCGAAAAAAAAAATCCGTATGAAAGGACATGAAATTCGACTAACATACGGACACGCACACTAACTTGTTCAAAACTATCGCTATTACTTCGTGAAAAACGAAATGTAAGTGAAGAAACAAAACATTACAGGCGGAGGAGAACGAGCTGAGAAAACCAACACATAATGGATGAAAACAATACAAGATGAAATTTTGTCCGCTGCCACAATTTTCGCAAGAAATTGTCACGAACTAAATCTTAAGGCTCTTTAAGTAGAGGTCATTATGTCAACGCGAGAAACCCATTTTTGCGAAAGAACATTCGCATACAATAACTGCGAACGCAAAAGTAGAACAGTTGTTTAATATATATCTTTTTTCTGAAACATCGTTAACAGTACATGAGCTTTAAACAGTCTCGAGACTTTAGTACCGGAGAAGTACTTTAAATATTCACCACAACTTGAAATCAGGCGTTGTACACTTTACAATTTTGTGTGTATATTCATTTTATACTTGGTCTTTGAGTCTCAAAAATCCCGCAGGTAGAAAATAACAAAAATCTGGTATTAACCATATAATCCTAGGGGGCACGACGAAGTATAAATTATATGCGTATTTTTGTGAAAGGGCATAAAAATATTTGCACGTATGGCCAGAATTTTTGTACGGTTAGTAACACAATTTTGCTCTCGTATTTATTTCCTTATGCTAAAAGGAGGTAAGCTTTCGCGAACCAGTATGCATTTCTTACGAGAGTGGTATTTATTCAAATAGGTTTTTTGCATGCCCGAGATACGCAACACGTTATTTTAAATAACGACCCCCGTCACTGTAATAAAATTGTGCAGAATAAGACTTTATTTTATTGGACACGAGCCAGGCACCAGGAGAAAATACGTTAGCGTGCATTGATTTCAGTGTAGGCTAACATGCCTACACATATTTACTCCTAATCTGGCACTATTAATTAGCATTACCATACACCTTCATAATTTATTGACTGTAACGACATGTAACTGTGCTTTCTTATTTCAAAAATGTATGGTTTATGTAGGACAAACCGGTATCATTGGGTGAACAGCAAGTTACCTTATTCAGCAGATAAGGCAATGCCTAATAATTCAATACCAAGAACGAGTTATTGGTCTTACAAACAGATTGCTAGCCACAAGTGATACAAATCAAGCTAAAGAGTTAGAAATAAACCACCTCTGAAACTTTTGAAATTTTTTAAAGAATATGTTCAAGCACGAAAAGAAATGTGCTTCAGCCTCTATGCGGGTTGAACAAACACTCGTTGGCACTTTCTGTAACTGAGATTGAAGAGTTAAATTTTTTGTGATTGTTTCGTTTCGCTAGTTTAGTAAATTAAGCAAGCTATCATATTAATGCACCATATACCCGAAGCCAACAATTTGTTCCAACTTAAGATGTTGCCGGAAGGACGTTATTGTTTACTGGTTAATTTCTCTCAAACATTGTTTCAACTTCTTGGCCTAACTAATTAAAAGGCTCTGTTCCATAATCTTTACG
Organism: Medauroidea extradentata; assembly: GCA_003012365.1. Taxonomy (NCBI): domain Eukaryota; kingdom Metazoa; phylum Arthropoda; class Insecta; order Phasmatodea; family Phasmatidae; genus Medauroidea; species Medauroidea extradentata. The sequence continues at coordinate 688 of PNEQ01068781.1, read as the reverse complement.
TAATGGCATGTCAAAAATATTTCTTTGAAATGGCCGCCTGAATGTACGCATTTTGCACATTCGAGGCCAAGTAGCACGAAGCGCTAAAGTCGACACAGCATCCACATTACGTCTCATTCTATCCTCTAAGCTAAGTCACTGAACTGACGTGTAATCTTCTCGCCGCTAGGTAGTTCTTTAAGACATCCAGAGGAGTCCCCTATAATTTTATGACGTAATATTAAATCTGAAGTTGAATTGTACTTGCCTATACCTTTTAAAAGTTTCAGGAATCAAATGTTCAATCTAAAAAGAACCGCAGTTGCCGTGGTCGTGAGAAAATCTTTAAACACAATTGGAGGAATTGAAACGGGCATACACACGTTCAATGTTCTTTGAATATGATTCCTATAAGCATGCACCACTCACGCACGTTGAGAAATTTTCAAATATACATTCATCGGCAGAAGTTCTGCACACCGTTCGGGTTTCTTGGCAGGCGGCTACCTTTACATAATGTTACAAGTTTGAGAGCACAAACTTTATATGTGGGCAATTCCCATGAGTTCTTTGGGATAGAGGTCTATAATTACAAATAAAAGAGTTAAATTAAGTACTGGATTTAATAGCTCACAAAGCTACGAAATACACAAAACAGTAATCAACTAGAACTCTCACAACACAATTAGTTATGCACACAATTACTCCT
>PNEQ01068777.1:0-30626 GCA_003012365.1 Medauroidea extradentata | reverse complement strand
CTTCTGCAGAGTATTCTTGTGATTGTAATATAAATTTATTGACATTGTGTATGGATTGGTGGATTCACATTTTGTAATCTGTACAATGTCTACTGGAAATAAATATGTCTCATTTTTGTTGTTCTGTACAGTCAAACCTAACTAAGAGAAATCTTCATTATGTCTTTTTATATTTATTTGTTCTGTAAACATATTACCTAAATTTTTAAGAGTGTATAGCGATTACAAATACATAACAGGTAATGTTATTACCATAGTCCAATTTTAAACCTACAACATAATGATTCATTTTTTAATTTTAAATATATGATCGGGTACTGTCTTAGCAACTTTAAACGATTACTTGCAAGTACCAGGGCCGCCTAGGGAATTTTTGGTGCCTGGGGTAAAATGGCTTTAGGGGCCCCCCCTACTCAGTAAGCTGATGGAAAACATCATGATGCAAACAATACATTTTAAATTCTTTTTATATGATAATAGTCTCACTTATGTATGCATATACCCACCTACCAAAGAACATACCAAAACTCTGGACGTGGGTCCAGGGTGGCTAAGCAATGGGCGAACAAAACAACAAATATTTATTTTTATTTATTAATTTCAAACATATCCCGTTGATCGCTTACGAGTGTCACACTCTTGGGTTTAGACGAGCAAATTCAAATATGCATACACATACACATTTACTTTTATGTACATTTTACATCTAACATAGAACGAGAAGCAGTAGGTGTGCATGTGAAATGAAATCGATTTAAATTAAACATGACTGTTGAAATGCATTGAGTTAATGGTGATTTATGTAAACGAACAAACATTGTTTTCGTATGCTGGTAACCATGATTGTCTATTTCTTTAAAGTTTTAATTTTTTTTTGATGGCATGGAAGTAAAGAAAAACCTATGCTATCCTTGCGCCACCACACGTAAAGCCGTCCGTCTTAACTAGTTTTATTAATGTTATTATTTTTTACTTTTCATTCTGTGTTAAAAACATGGTACATAAATTGTCCTATTTTTTAAAATTAATTTAAAACTGGAAAATACTAATTAGAAAAGTTTCATGTTATTCGAGACATATTTACTCCTTTTCTTGTATGTTCTAATCACAAGCAGTCTGAAATTAATTTGAAAATATGGGAGGTGAGTGGGCTGTCACCTACACTGCCGTGACTCGATTATTGCCCAGTTCCAATATTTTTTAAAATTTCAATTCTCTAGCTCAACGGGAAGTAATTTTAACATTGATTGCAAAATTACACCGGAACAGACAAACGGACATACAAGTCAGCGAGTTAGTAAATGTGTGATGAAAATAGCTAAAGCTGTTAAATTCCCCGCTATAAGTTACGCTCGCATCGTACCGTGCCACAGTGTATGGTGGTAGTTAGGGCCCGGTAGATTTCGCGAAATGATTTTTGCCCCACTTTGTTTCAGTATCTTACGTTCACACCTGCATCTCTGCTTCATGATTATTGGCAGAGTTTTTTTGTACAGAGTTATTATTCATTTGACTGTGCTAATCAGTACATGGATAACTGTGGCACAACACGTCAGTGATTTGCCGGTTTAACCTCCAGACGTTGTATGCTAAGGCACCCAATCACTGACAACAAAGCCGAGATGCAGGTGCGCACTTAAGACACTGAAACAAAGTGATGCAAAAATCTTTTCGCGAAATTGTTTTTTGATTGTTAAGTTTACGCCTATTCAGGGGAGCTGTGCGATTTCGGGAAACAATGGAAAATTGAAATTAAGATGGTTGGATAGGAATTCTAACTAGTGTTTTCTCGCAAGCTAGTCTAATGATATCTACAGTTGAGCCATTTCGTTTTGTAAAAAATGTAAATTCATTTACAGGGTATTGAGTAACACTTGACCTCAAAAACATCCTGCGTCAATTGTGATTTCGTAATGAAAAGCAATCAAAACTAAAAGTAAAATAAATTAAAAATAAACGTAATAAAGTCTCACCTTTAGTATACTGCAGATGTAGAGTATGATCATTTTTCCGGCATTCCAGTCGGTAACATTTTACATCCTTATCAGACGACACAACGTTGCAGCAACCAAAAATAAAGCACGACTGAAAACTTGTACACGAACTACTGTGCGGGTCTGAAGTCTGTCTCTACCCGTGGAAGAATGGAAGAAATGCCAGTGCCATCCCGAGCAACCCTTGCCTCCTCAATACTCACACAAGCACAGTCCGACACAGAAGTACTCTCTGAAGCAAAAAAATTTACTCAACATTCCAAAGTGACGGTGTCTGTGCCAAGTCGTCCTTGGACTTAGATTCCTCATTTGCAGGGTTGTGGTATCAGCCTAATTTTAATGAATCCTACATTCAGGGCCAGCGCCCTACTTCGCCAAATTATCAGCGAAACGAGCTTTTAAATATAAAAATAAGCAGATGAATTGGGGCCCCCCCTGCAATCGGGGGCCTGGGGCACTTTGCCCCATTTGCCCCCCCCCCCTGTGGGCGGCCCTGGCAAGTACATCATTACAGATTTTTTTTTAATTATTATACCTAATGCTATGATTCTTCATTTAAGATTTTTTACAAAAATAAATTTTTTTAGCCTAAATGTGAGCTGATATCCCCATTCAGCCATGCAAATCCACGGAAAAAATGTTGAATGCATACAGAATTTTTTTTTTCATTTTTTTTCTTCAAAGCCGATATTTTGTAAGTACAGCAAAACGTTATTCTAAATTAGACGAAACAACTGGGTTATCTATTCAGCATAAAGTAGTAATCCTTGCAATAGCAGTAGAAGTGAATTATGGCACGAACACTTCCCCCCCTTGCCGTAAAATTAATACTGGACATAAAAATTAATATTTGAAGCGCTTTGGTATTTTATCCTGTCGTATTGCTTCTGAGTACAATGCCCATCTGTGAAGAGTTTTGCTTGTAATTGTCAATACAGTTGGCAGTTTGTAAATACATCAGATTTAATATGGTTGGTTTATGTATCTGAAATATTGGTTGAAAATTTCTATGCGTATGGAGGAACGATTTTATAACACTATAGGATTTTTTTTAAAGCTTTAACTGCTTTTAGAAAATAAAACCAATCACAGAGTTACTTTAGGTTCGGTAATCCATCATGATTTTGATTTCGAAAAATTTCTCATTAATGTCCTATGATCTGTAAGAGTCAACAATTAAGAAAAGATGAGTAATCAGCCCTGTAAGTTATTATTTGATTGCCTCATTCAATGGGCTAACATAACTCTCTTTTTTTTCTCTGTCTTCCTCTCCTCTCTTTCCTTTCCACTCTCTTTTTGCATGCATGTGTATGTGTCTGATGTATATACCATGCATATATTGATTTCCTTCAATTTTTTACTGGTCAAGTTTTTTTGAATGGCTTGTTAACATTGAAACAGATTTATTATGCTAGCATTCAGCTGTTTAAAATGAACCTTAAAAAACAAACAAATAATTTAATTTTAAAAAAATCTTAATAAACAAGTACTATAGGTCACTCTTGCATATTAGTACTTAGTCCACTCTTGACCCGAGCACTTAACGTTAGTTATGTGTACGGCCGTTTGGCGCTGCTGTGCTAGTCATAGAGGAAATAAAAATGGGGGTCAACGATGGTCACACCTCTACCACAGTCAGTTTGCATTCTATCTCATATATATGTCTCTTTTCTATGGTACTTGTGTAAAATTATTAATTTTCGTTACTTTATTTATTTCCATCCAAACAACTGCTATCACACCAATGTCGCAACACATACAACTTCACATTGTTTTGTGTGCGAGTGCGAGTTGGCCATTCCAAATGCCAGGGGGTCTATTCACTAACTTTCCTTAGTTACGGCCAGTAACTTTAAGTTACGGAATGCTTAACGCCACTTACCTTAATTTGCGTATCACTAAACCCTTTCCTTAGGGCCGGTCTTACCACCTCTGGGGGGCGATTAAATATCGCTTTTGAGAGGTGCAGCACAAAATTTGCACTTGCGCTGCGTTGCTTTGGTATTAAATATACAAATACGCAGGTGCAAGTGGTCACGTGATGGCGCAAAGTGCCTGAAAATCTGCGACTAGCAAATGGCTCGACGCAAGTATATCTGCGCCCTTTGCGCATGCGCATTGGACAATTTTCGGGTGTATTAAAGTGAATTAACAAAAAAGATGGATATCTTTATCTGTATCCAGTGTTCTATGAACATTAATTATTTACGTTTTCGTGTACACATTTCAGCTTTTAATAGTTACGAAGTACAGTAGAAGTACGAAACTGAAATGTTTTTTACTAAGGAAGCAATTAAAAATGGGCAACGAATTATCCTTTCCCCGGAATGTATTTTGAGGGTATTTTTACGTGGTACGCGACGAGAAAATAGAGTTGGTTTGTGACGAGGTTATTTGTAACCTTAAAAACTTTGCTTAAAACTTTTATGCAAATGATAATGCAAATGAATAGCGAACATGTTTTGCAAGTACCTGTTTGGCTAATTGCTTAGAACAGTGACATTACCTCTCTATTTTACTTGCTTGGCTGGGGTGTTTCAACATCACATCTTTCTTGCCGACTTGTTTCATTCTTGCCGACTTGTTTCCACATACGTGCTTTATATTTAAGAGTGATTCTGTTGGGATTCTCTTTATTTCATAAAACGGGAGGGCTACAATTTTAGTTTTAAGTCTTTCGTGAGACTTGCTGTCTACACGTATCACACCCTATCTCGGTGAACATTGAACTTTCAACAATCTAGACGTAATTAAATTTATTGCACTATAGTTGTACGAACGCCACTCGTATTCACTACACATTAGCAATGAATTATTTAGAAATAATCAACGTATCACGATTTACGACTCACTAAAAGACGAACGCCACATGTATAGCCCATTAGGTAGTAGGCCTACACTCACAAATACCATGCCACTCAAGTTAAAATAACTTACGTGAATTTCAAAACTAGGCCACTCAAATTAATATCAGTACAAATATAAAATTTACACATAATTTTTGCTCTCATCGCTTCACACGTCTATCACTTTACGCACTTTATTTTCCGTTAGCAATACTATATAAAGTATGTAAAAGCTGATTACAGACGAAAACCACTCTAATGTGTTCTAATTGTGTTACAAAAATGCTGCTCTTCATAAATAAAGCACTTGATTATTCACGAACACAAAAATGAACACACGCATCCACTACACCACGGCCATGCACTACACTGAAAGAACCACGACATTATGGAAATTTACTTTCACACTTCAAAACACAACTACCGTAAACTGGGTATACTTTGCACCAGCACGTGTAACTTTGCACCACCAAATAATGTATTTTCTATGCTGATAGTTGAAGGACAAGTGATTGTATTCGATGGTATTAAATTATAATTTTTCAAATACCCAGTCGTGATGCATCTTTATTTCACCAAACGTCCTAGAAACAAATATTTTTGGTGGTGCAAAGTTACCCTAGGCTGGTGCAAAGTATACCCTCTTTACGGTACGACATATACGCTTGTAATGAAAACTTTGTAACAACGTTCCTTCATAATTTGGTATGAACCTATACTTCTTACATCATTGTTTAATCACGAGAAGGCTACAAAAATTGAGGTTACGAAAAATTTAACCACAACATTCTTTTAGCGGGAGAAATGTTCACTGCTACATGGAAGCTATATCTGCATGTAAGCATGCGAGTGTGCAGACAGCTTTTGCCGTTCAAGTGGCAGTGAGGATGATGTTACAAATTTTCTGATTGGCTTGTGTAAATTGGAGAGGGGAGCTAGTTGCGCCGAGCCAAAATAGGCTCCGCCCCTTGCGTCTTGCGTATTCGAGTATATTTAATTGCAACTACGACTCGAGGTGCAGGTGCAGAGCAGATTTCCTTGCGTTGCGCTGCGTCGGTGCAAAACGCAAGTGGTGATATTTAATCGGCCCCCTGGGTAACATCTGGGTAAATTTTATCTCCTAGATAGACGACATACTGCGTCTTACGAACTCTAGGTAGGCCTAACTAAATGATAAATTTCTGGCTATTTTATCGGGAGGTTGAAGCTCTGGATAAGGCGTACATTGCAGTTATGAATGGCGACGAAAATATCATATGTTAATTTTTTAACCTTGTTTGTGCTGTTTTGAAATTAGTGTCTTGCGTCAAAAGAATGTTTCGGTTATGTTTCTCGTAATTTCAAATTGTGTAGACTTCTCATACATGCAAAATTATGTTAGAAGTGAAGGATCATATTTGTGAGAAGAAAATTGCCACGAAGTTTTACGAGCATATGCCGAAGTTGTGTTTTGAAGTGTGCTGAAAATAAAAAAAATGTTCGTTAATGTCTGGGTTTCAGACGACAGTATGGTAGAATGACATAATTCAGTGCTTTATTTATGAAAATCGGCATTTATATAATGCAAGTGAAATACGTCAGTGTGGTGTTTGCCAATTGTCAGTTGGCCTACACAATTTGTTGCAACCACGGCCGTACTGGATGTAATTTATATAATTGCTTCCCGAATTCCACATAAGTTTTGTAACTCGTGAAATAAGGTAGGCCTATATATGAGTAATGGCTTTCGTTTAGCGAATCATAATGAAATCGTCATAAATAATTTATAAATAATTCAGTAAGCTTACTTGTGTTTTGTGCATACACATACGGGCGTACGAGGACTTTAATATAAATTTGACTAGGCTGTGCCTACATAAATTGCAATTTCAGTGTTAACCAAGGTAGGTGTGATTTATGTAGACAGCAAATATATATCAACAGTTACTGACACTGAATTATTAGTCTCATGAAAGACTTTAAACTAAGTGTGTAGTCCTCCCATCTTATGAAATAAAGGGAATCCCAACAAAATCACTCTTAAATAAGGCTCATGTAATGTGGTATGTGGAAATGAAACAAATAAGTAAAACTGGATTTATTAAAATTACCCTAACCCTAAAACCAAGTTTGAAAGATACAGAGCAGATGTAGAAGTGGGGATGTGGTTATGCAGGGAGGTGCTGGACAGGGAATGTAAGCAGGATAAATTTATAATATTTAGAAGTGATAGGGAAGAAAGGGGAAGGGGAATAATGGTGTATGTAAGGGATGGGTTAGAAGGGTTGGGTTATAAGGAGAACATTACAGCTTGACACCTGATCATTGTACAATTTCACCTTGTTGATGTCGTCGTTTATTGTATTATTATTAATAGTATTATTATAAACAAGGAAACTGTATTTTGCAATGTTCTCGACAGTTGCTGAAACAGGTACTAGCGAGACAGTTTCGTTATTTAATACGTTAATATTTAAATTATTTAGCTATTACTTCGAAATAACATTTAAGTTTTAACACTAATCACAAAACACTCGCAAAATGCGAAAGTAAATACTTGTAAGCCTAACCTCAAATATTAAACTTAGCACCAAGGTGTTTTATTTATTATTTCTATGTGGCCGTCGGTCGTACATGTAATATCCAGATAATAAATATTCACAGATCCAACAGACCAATCAGCAGCCACGACACAACCACACATTCTGTGCAACCTAACTACATTTCTAGCTAACCTTTGGGTAGTTACACAGAGGTATAAATCAAGTGGTAAGACGAGACTTAAGATAAAGTGCCAGGTAGATTTAACTCATCGGTAGTTACCTGCAGGTTAACTCAGAGAATGGTAAGACCGGCCCTTAACAAATTATGCTGACTTTAATTTTACGGGCATGTTACTTGGCAACATTGTATCACGGTCGTCATATTACTGCTCACTGCCACTCTGATCATTAATCATACATGCAGATATTGCCTCGGTGTGGTAGTGAATTATCTCGCGCTAAAACAGTTGTTTTGGTTTTTATTTCTGTGCTCCTCGTTGTTTACTAAACATGCTACTCGATTTCGACGAATTTAATTGAATTTTACGTTGGAACTGTAAAATTTGTCTATTTTGAGTTGTGAAATATATAAATAACGATGTTTGTGTTGGGATATGTACAGTGTTATGTAGTAAAAACGTATTTTTGCCGCATAGAGCATGGTAGTTTTAAAGAAGTTTATTCATGCGTGCTGTTTGCCCAATAACTTAATATGTTATCGTTTTTATTTTGTGTCTTATAATACTAAGAAACCTATACTTTCTTTACAAATGGTCAAAACATTCTTTTCGTGTACGGATTTGTAGGTAGGTCTTGTTCTGTACTGCAAGAATGAATGTCAAGTTTTCATGTCTCGTTTGAATGGACAAATTTTCAGTAGTTGCTTATACAGTTTTGATATTTTGCATTAATATTTTTCGTTGGTTAATATTTCGGGTAGCGACTTCTCCGATAGCAGCAGTAGAATCACATGTGTTTTATTAGTTACCCAACCTGAAAATAAATTCGTAATGGTCTGGTAAATAGCATAATTCAAATATTAAGACTAGAGAACTTTAAGGGGAGTGTCTACATTGAGTTCATTATGTCTTTGAATGTTTTATGCAATGGGAGTGTATGAAGTTGTTTACAATATTGGACGTACGCCATTGCCATACAATTTTCGTCTCAGAAATCCACATTAGAGAAGAGGGAAAATTACAACTAAACAAACGGTAGAAACAAGTAAGCCAGGACTGGTTTGGCTCTAGTCACCACATATATATAAAAATAAACCATGGAAATTCAACAAGGAATTAAGTCAGGCCGCAAGAGTAAAAAATTAATCAATTAATTAAAATAAATTGAACTTCCAAAACGAATGATCAAATAAATAGACCAACACTGGTTTGGCTCTAGTCAACACATGTGTAAATGAAATAATAAAATTCCGGCAGGAATAAGTCAAGTCGATTTCTGGGACGAAAATTGTATGGCAATGGCGTACGTCCAATATTGTAAACAACTTCATTGAGTTCATTATTCCTGAAATGCAACAAACTCGAAAAATAGCCTGCCAATCTCATTGTAACAAATAAAACCATTTAAAATTAGAAACTACAGTGCAATACATCACATGCATACCGTTAAGTCATTCCTTCAGGTTTTCGATACTGTATACTAGCATGAGCTCTTAAAATGAAATTATGTTGTGACATGTTTTCAATGTCGAAAAGAACCTACTGCACCAATGTAGGCCTGGGCATAGAATAATTAAGCATTTTTATACTTGAAATAAGTATTTTATATTGCCCTATGACCAGAATGTACGTGCAGTAACAAGAAAGAACAGTATCGAGTTGCAATATAAATTGTGTGCAAGAAAGAATTATGTTCCACTTGCATATTTTTGTTTCATTGAAATATGAAAATATATTAGCTACAGGTATTTTGCAGGAATTGTACATATTCGACCACTATTGTATTTTGTATATTTTACTATTGAAAATTGACAACAGCAGTTTTTATATCAAAATAAAAAGAAAAGTCTCTTGACAACATTACCCTGAATGTTCTCTACGGTCCCATGACTACTTGCAGGACAAAAAATAAATTACAATGTGATGATGTATTCCCTCCTCCTATCCCACACTTTTTGACTTTACTGTCGAACTATTTGGCATAATTATATATAAGTAAATTTTAATTAAATGTATTAATTTGAACATTCAGCACCTACCTAGAGCTACTTTAAACATATTCAAGGTTCTGAAGCTAAGGAGTGGTAAAGGTGACACTGACACCCTTACCTGGTCTAACATTGCGCATATATGTAGGAATTGACTGTGCAATGTTCATATTACTAGAACTGTAGGACTTCAGGTGCTGCCCCTGCCATTGTTAAAAACAACCTGCTGCAAAGATCACGTTAGAATACTTAGATAATGTCATGTAAATTTGTGTACTAGATAGTGAGATAATTTTATGGAAAAGTTATTTATTGCTGTGTTAGGCAGCTTGGAACTTGGGTTTTTAATGTGTGTGTTCATTAAAAGTAACTAACAACCCTCCTCTGAAATATGTTTTAAATAAATAATACAATGGGGACACTCATAATAGCTAAGCAAAATAATCTGTATTTCTAACGCGCTGCAAAAATGTTCCAACGTCCAATTAGACAACCTGCTAAAATTTAAATTACTACTTGCTCTCCCTGTAACAACATAAAGGACAATATGCTCATTTGAGACATGCTCAAATGAACAGGAAATGGGACAGGAATCTGCTAATTTCTATCCCAGCACATTTGTCAAGTGTTGTAGGAAAACCAATGGCCGTACTGGGAATCAAACCCAAATCCTTCTGAATATGCGTTAATTGTTATACCACTGCACTAATTTGCTTCGTGGCATGTTAAATATGTAAAGCAACAAACATAATGTGATGGTTTTACAGAAACTATTTTGTTTAAACAGTTTTTTCTCTTAATATTTTACAATTTAGAATGCCGAAACATCCTATGCCTTTCTATGCATCCTCTGGTACAGAACATATAGTAATGTATAAATACTGTGAAAAGAGAGTTGGTAATTAAAAAAATTTGACAGTTACATTTACTTAAATAATGTTCTTTACTGCAGTATTTTGAAACTGGCTGAACATTACCGCTACATGATTACATATGAAGTAATTTTTCCATTCAAGTTGCTAGCATGATCTGAAGAACCAATCATAAGCATACTTTTAACAAAAATATTATTTTGTGTATTGTTTATTTGTTATGGTATTCGTGAAGACTGCTGTTATGTATTTATGTCTTAAGGAAAGCAAGTGTGTACCGAAAATTTACCAACAGATGAAAATTTAAAACTTTTAAATCCAGTGGATGAGCTTGAAAACTTAATAAATACACGAGAACGAAGTATCCAGTTTTAAATGTGTCGGGCGTCAACATTGATGATGAGAAGCGCATAGAACCAGTTTGAATACGACAGTTTCCTTGGATTGTAAGAAGTTTCCACTGTGAAGGTTAGTATTTGTATTAAATACGACGATACTGGCACCAAAGCACAACTGTGTTGTACAACATGTACCCATAAATATTGAGTGTAAAAGCGGTTTTCGCTAAACATGATGGCAAGTTGCTAGAAATTAAGAGGCTGAAGAGGAAGTATAGGCAATTGAATGCTAATTATAAGAGAAGGGAAATTGTACATGCTAGGGTATGGATGAAGCAAATAGGGAAGGAGCTTGAAACTAAGATAAAAGTGGCAAAAGAAGAATATTTGGGCAACATTGTAGTTGAAGGAAAAAACGAAGGATGGCAGAAGCTCTTCGTCCTTAGTTTATCTGAAAAGAGTGAAGGGTGGAGAGAAAAGAATACCAATACTTACAGGGCATGATGGCTTGACCACAACCACTGACAAAGAGAAAGCAGAAATATTGCAGGCTCAGTATATACCTGAGTTTGAGGGCACAGGCGAATGGTGTGAGAAAGCAGATAGAGTCAAAGGGCCAAGTGGTAATCTAAGGATAAGGGAACAGGATATAGGCTAAGTAACTCGAGAAACACCTCTGAAAAACCAAATTTTTGCCCAGTTCTACGGCTTCAAAAACATTCTTCCATTATGTATGGTCATATTAAAAAGTAGACTGAAGTGTTTCTTTTTTTCATAACTAAGCATTGTGGATACACATTTACTGGCCTCTGAGAAAAAACTGAAATCAGTTTGAAAGCCAGCCAGGTGGCCACCTTAAGTACTGTACTAGTATTTAAGTAATTTACCACACTATACACTTTTCAAAGGTACAAGGACACTTAAAGGCAGACTTTGGCATGTGAATTAAAAGCAGCCAGTCTATAGTATGCAACTAGGCTTCTGAAAAATATGAAACATAAAAAATATAAATAGGCATTTACCTGGAATAGTATGCTCTCTTCATGACAACCTTCTCTGTAGCTGTATTAATGGAGGTGGATTTGGCACATTGCATTCAGTAGTAGCATGACAGTGCAACTTGTTTTTAGGTCAGTCAACTTCTTGTGTACATAATTTTTCGCATCCGCAACCATAAAAACATTTTACATTCACCTTCTACACAACCACTCTAAAATTATGCACAATTTGTCACTGTCAGATATCTAACTACACTGATACATATAAAAATAGACTAAAATATGTATACGGTATTTAACTAATGTCTGTTACTAGGGCAGTTCAGGACAGTTCATATCACAAAAATAATTTATTTATCAAAGTTCTCGGCGGCATAAATAACATCTAAGCTGCATTGCTAGCAGACCACTTATCAAAACTTAGAAATACATATGCTTTTTTATCACAGTTTTACAGTTTTTTTATTTGATGTAATAAAGACTGAACATTTCAGACAAAATAAGGAATAAAATAAAATTACGAAGACCAATAATACATCTTTCGTGTAGGGCCTACCATTCGTGAACCGTTTATTAGCTGTACCCTACAGTATAGGTTAAGGCTATTGGAGAACTTTTCGTTTTAATTTTTATTGGTGTGAACATGCTTTATAAAATATTGTGCTTTCTCCATATCCCTGTTGTCGTAATGTCATTCCTAGATAAAATGAAGGTATTACAATTAATAAAGCGTAACAGAACATACAACTATGGAGGAGAAATTTGTAAGGCTTTGAGGTAGAGAATGTGGTTCCACTTTCAATAATGAAAAATTCGGAGGCAAAAATAAAAACCGTATAGAAAATACTTTACTTACCTTAATGGCTACAATGGTAATTAAAAAAATATATTTCATCTTATCCCACCTCCTATTGTTCCAGCAATTTACTGATGAACAGTCGGTTGTCCCGATGTTTTACGTCGCGCCATTTTAAGCACAATCACTTCTCATGCATGACCAAGCAAAAATACCGCAATTAAAGAACCTTAGAAGATTGCATGATAGAAAATCCAATGTAATTCACCGCCAATAATCACACTATAGTGTGAAGATTAATGTAAAAAAAGAAGGTGGTGAGATTTACTAGGAAGAAGGTAAAGAGCAGCGCCATGTACAGATGGGGAGAGCAGGGGTTAGGAAAGGTTAAGGAATACAAGTACTTGGGAGTGGTATTACAGGAAGACCTTGGATGGAAGGGACCATTAGGAAAAGGGGTTTCTAAGGGAAGAATGGCCCTGGGAATGCTGTAAATTTTCCTGAATGGGGCCAGTGGTGGGGTGAAAGAGAAAGCATACATCATGACGATACACCCAATGCTGGAATATGCAGCAGCGGAGTGGGATCCTTACAATGCAGGAGAGGTGCAGGAGCTGGTAAAGGTTCAGATGAGGGCAGCAAGATAGGTGAAGGGCAGGTGGAGAATGCAAGGGCAGGAAGGTGAGGATCAAGGAAACTACGGGCCATCAGTGATGATGAAGGAAATGGGTTGGAGTACTTTGAGGGACAGGCGAAGAGTGGAGAGGCTGGTTAGGTTGTTCAAGTGGTTGATGGATGTGGGGGGGGGGGAAGGGGAAGTTTAGGTACCCAGTTGATCGGAAGTAATTACAGAGGGAGAGGGAACAACAGTGAGAAGCTCCAGAGAGTTTGGAGGAGGACGGAGAGGGGTAGGTAGTCGATGACGGTCAGGTCAGTGAGGGAGTGGAATGTGCTGAGGGAGGAGCTGGCAAAGGTTGAGAGTGTGGGGCAGTTCAGAAGGGGTCTGGAATGAGAGTGAGTGGGGGGGATGTGGACTTGCCACCGGGCGATAGCCCATCTGCAAGGAACTTGATTATTATTATTATAAATACTTAATAAAACTGCACCACAGCAAACAAAGCACATTTTACGAAAGCATGGCAGCAACATAAAACAATGCAAAACATTCTGGGAGTTCGTGAGCCATAGGACATTCACAGGTGGTCATAGAATGCAGTCCCTGAAGGACGAATAATGGACGACCATAGGGATACATTTCAGGGATAGACTGCGACAAAAACAACAATTTCTCGGAATTCCCAGGCCGTCCATAGGTGGTCGCAATCTGTAATACTATAAGGACGAGAAATGAACAACCATACAGATACAGTTCAGGGATGAACTGTGGACATCCTCTAAGGACGTCCATTGGCAAACCATTGGTAACCATATCAGGGAGAGCTACTGGCATATCCCTAAGGGATGGCCATAGGGAATCCTGAGGACCTAATATCATTGTAGTACTTTGAGATTCAAATTTTGATGTCAATAAAGACAACTCGTGCTGGCTGGGTTGCTGTCTAAAATCCTTTGCAAACTTCCTGTTGCTCAATCCAAATGTAAATTTCGTTTCCAAGTTACACATTGGCATGCACTACATAATTTTCTAACTCTTTAAATGCCCTTATAACCAACTAAATTTAGCATATTTGTAGTTTTCTTTAAAGAAACAGAGGTTTAAAATATACAATATGGTAAGTTAATAGGTAGGTATAGGTTAATCATTAAATTCACGTGTAGTGAAATTAAGTACATGATTTACTGGACATTTGTAGGTTTTAATTAACAAGCAAAGGGTTATTACAAGTTTAAGATATGTGTTGAATTGCTTCTGCACTGCAATGCCATATTGTTACGGGGGTAACTAGGGGTGTGCTTAGCTTCCAGAAGTAGAGAACTCTCGAGAGGTACACAACCTTAATATAGGTTCGTTATCAACCAAGAAAATTAAAGTTAAAGAATTCGATTTAAGAATTTAATACAAAAACAAAAATCAAAGAAACGTTTACAAAATTTTGACTAGAATTGACAATCAAGACAACAACAACAAAAAACTACATACGACTTATCACCATTTCTACATTTCCATTTCTGCGACACAAATACAGTTACTGTTATTCAGCTTAATCACCTAACAAAGTTTACAATCTACTAATTCTCTAGTATTATTTTCCAGACGTCTGGACTGTTCACAACGACAGTGCAAGTATTTAGATCATCTAAACGTCTCGTATCGTCACTCCTAACGGCCTCAAGGTAGGGGGTATTTCCAAAGCAAAAATAAATAAATAATATTAACTTACGTGTTCCGATAGCCTTTCTTCATACTCTGTTCCAGCGGGCACCTTCCCACTGCCTCTGACCGATGACAACGTCAACGACCCCAGGGGGAGGGCAGACCCCCTTATAAAGCTCGTGCCCTGGTAAGCCCACATTTCGCGCGAGGCGATGACCCCAGTGCAGTGCCCCCGACTTGTGGAAACATAACCGCCCGGGATTTCGGTTAAATCTCCACGACCAGTAGCAATCCACAAGGACCATGCCAAAACACGAAATATAAAATTATGAAATTTCGAATTTACCGAAAATTAGGACAAAAAATTAGGGCCTCATAAAACTCAAACGTAACAATATTTCGTTAGTTTAAAACAGCGATGTTACCACAACATATGGCAAAAGTTTCATGGCTGTCGGCTTCGAGCAGTGCAGAATCTCATCTCATGCCCAAAGAGGAAGTGAGACTATTCCGAATGGAATTATTTCACTACGAAATTATTTTCACTCAAGAATCGCAAAACGAATTCCATTACGAAATTTTCAGGAATCTCGTAATTGAATTATTTCACAACTCAAGAATCGGGCCCCATGTTTGGGTCTCTGGGTTATGTCATGCTTCTGCTAGCCAATGAACACAGAATACTCGCATGAGATAAAACAACCTCGTACTCTATAAAACTTGTCAATAGTGGCTCTTGGTATAATCTTTTGGGCGTCTTCATCTAATTTAAATGTCTTCGTGTAAATGAATTTAATGAGCTTTACATGAATGTAGGTCTCTATGTTTATAATCATACTAATTGGAAGTTGTGGTCAGGTAGGTCCTGAATGTCATAAAATTGCACAGAACAACTCTTACAGATGTACTATAAGTTACCAGTTCAGAATAATTTTTCACATACGAAAGTATGAAATATTTGTTACCCCAGCATAAGTTAACTGTTTGGAAAATAATTGCTTACTGCAGGAGATATATGACATTATCAAACACTATGTTACTGTACTTTCAAGTTAAATATTAAAATTGAAAGTCTTCTCATCGGTGGCAGTTGTTAAGCCTTTTTCTTAGGGCAGGGGGGGCGGGAACTATGCCTTAAAAATATATATATGTATACCCACACCACGAACCAAAAGTGGGTAGGTCCGGGGCCCCTCCCCCAGAAAAATTTGGATTTGTAGGTGTAAAATGGTGTTATTTCAGGAGTTTTCAGGCCAAAAATTTGAATATACTTCTTTCAAAAATGGTTATATTTTTTACGATAAATTATATTTGTAAAGGGAAAATCTTTGTGCTGATATACAAAAAAATTGTGACGTATCACGTGGTCACCATTCCAATTAATAAGAGTAATAATTGCTATCAATTATAAGGAATTATCATAAATTACAGACATAATAATAAAAAAACATGTCTTGCAACGATTCATTCTTGTCATCGTGTCAGTATGCCGATGTTCAATATGTACAGAATTGCGTTTAGAAAAAACTGAAATGAATATAATTTATCTTTGTAGATAACAGCAGGTGCAAATGTCTGGGCTCATCACGCCCCCCCCCCCCCAAACCAAACTCATGTAACCCCCCCCCCTAGCTGCTGGACGAGGGTTTAATAGTTACAATAATTAGAATGTGAGGAATGTGAGGAATTAATTAAAATAAATGTAGGGTATTTGTCAAAGTGCAGTTTAATTAAATTATGTAATAAATGCGGCAGTGGCCGTATGTTAAAAGTGTCTAGAGGGGCGGGGCCATCTTTCGGAAGCTGTCTCATGTATTGGTCCAACTGAACCAATGCCTGCAGGGCAAGCGACAGGGAGGTTGGCACCAGACAAGAGCATGGCTAGGTCGTTGACAGATTTTGGGATAGATGTTTTCGAGCCGCGGAAGATGGCATTGAGACGCTGATAACGACGGGCCGGGGTGCCCCAGGGAGTCAGTTCAGGCGCCGAACGCGTTTACAGATACGGTGTTAAATCAAGAGATCGACGGACCGAGTGATACCATCGGGCGTTTTAAATTTATGCGTTGGGACGCCTACGAGTTGCGGTATTCGAACCAGTTATTTAGAAGTATTGTAAAACGTCACAATAAGTTAGGGTGGCAGACCGCTGACGACGCCATGGTAGTAACCTTCAACGTATTTTAGCTACATATTGCTGACACTAGCGGGCGTATAATCAAGTGCAAAACCGACAAACCTTGTATAATAACATTCATTCCACGAAAGGCAGAGAAAGCTTGCTATCTGGTTTGAACTGAACTTGCCGATTTCTTTTTACAAGTCCTTTTTATGTAGGAAAAGTTCATGGAAAAGTACTACCTACGGACATCCCTAGGAGCTCCCTGGGATCTGTAATAAACACATCCCCAAGACATCCCTAGGAGCTCCCTGGGACCTGTTTTAAACACGTCCCTGGGACATTCCTAGGAGCTCCCTGGGACCTGTTTTAAACACGTCCCTGGGACATCCCTAGGAGCTCCTTCCAGCAGCAAAAGTAAAAGTTTAGTATTAAACACAAAAGAAAACAAATGTATTTGTTTTGATTATATGTAAACTTTGTTTTTAACACACAGTCAAATACAATAACTGTTAATGTAGCCTCTTAAAATCTTTTGAATAAACAATTCGTCTGTAATAACATTTTTTTAAATGCTTCAACTTCCAAAAGTCTACCAGTAATAATAAAATATGTGTGTCGAAATTAATAAATTTACCAATTTCTTAAGGCATATATAAATGTTATGAATTATTTACTAAATTAATTGCAACAAACTACATGTATATTTAAATAATATAGTGAGCTATCTAGTGGTCATATTAGGAACTTGCCTAGAAATCCACTACTTCTGTGGGAGCTCCTGCTCGGATATCCCAGGGAGCACCTGCTCGGACATCCCAGGGAGCTCCTACTCGGACATCCCAGGGAGCTCCTGCTCGGACATCCCAGGGAGCTCCAGCTCAGACATCCCAGGGAGCTCCTGCTCGGACATCCCAGGGAGCTCCTGCTTGGACATCCCAGGGAGCTCCCTGTAAGGACATCCCTGGGAGCTCCCCAGATGAGGAATTTAAAATGACCCAAATTCATCTTCCAAGGAGCTTCCTGGGATGTGATGTACTTTTCAAGGAGGTACTTGGGACATCCTAGGGACTTGGTTTTTCGGAGCTCTCGGACATCCGAAATATCCATCCTTAGGACATCCCGAGGATCGCATGTACCCGGATATCCTCATAGGATGTCCCTAGGACATCCTGGGGACTTGCTGTGCTGGTAGGGCTGTACACCACAGAACTTTAGGTCGCCGCAAATTAAGTACAATTTTAAGATTCTACATATACTGATGTTTTTTTGCTGTGTTAGCTCTTGAAAAACGTACTCTAATTTTAATGAATTACAACTAAGTTGCACAAAACATTTTGAATCTAGAAACTAGACATGTTAATTACAAACTACAGATACGCTAAATTCTGTGATGCAATTAAGAAAAAACCACATCGGAAATCATAACCTACCAGACCTCACAAAAGATAGGCTCGACCTGGTAAATTTTGCAATAAATTTTGTTCTGCTGGTCCACGATTTTTTTTCGGGGATCTTCCGGTTACCTTGCCTCTTCATTCCGGTGTTGCGGTATACTGAAATCATGTCACCCATTACAAGCACAAAATACCTAGTTGTTAAGTACTGATCAATATCTCTTTACTCATTTAAAAGCCTCTTGTCACGAGAACATACACCCACGAAAACCACAGACTTTTCGAAACTAAACCGTTCGTACTGAAATTTGATATCACGAGCCAATGGCTATTCGCTCAAATTTATCGACAGAAGAATAAAAATAATGTATTTTTAAGACAATTCTGAAAGTCTAGTAAAAATCCTTTACTTCAAAAATTTTAAATAGAAAAATTTGCTGTTTTGCATTTTTATAGCTGTAAGCATACAACCTACGACATTAATTAAAGTTCAGTGTTAATTATTTAGCTACTGTTATTCATGAAGGTTTCGCTGTGATATGTTCCCGTAATGCCGAAATTTTGGTTTTGACGTGTAGTTATGGAAAACTATGTACGCTAAAATATTGATCTTGAGTGGATAGTATAGTCACTAGTAACATAATACTATAATTCTAACAAATAAATTTACGCAACTTCGAACAAATTAAACTTTAGAATTTTTCATGCTAGAACGATTTTAAACTGCTTTCACGGTATAAAGAACCTTATAAAATCGAACCTGTGTCACAGTATCAGCATCGCCGTATCCTGTTGCTTCAAGTTTTTTGCAGTTCACTAAAAATTTGTCAACAGGTTATTTTCCTTATCTTCCTAGTTAGTATTCAACATTTAAACACAACGTAAAACACTTCACAACAAAAATATTTCAAACTATCACTCATTCACTGCACACTAGTGACTGACAGTGTGTAAGGACACTCTGCCCCCCCAAATTCTGCTCATTTCTATGGGCTGTTATTTATGACAGGGCAGTGCTCTGACCAGACTCTCTTCGACCTGACCACTCGCCCTCCTACTGAGAATGTGTCGAAAGGGACGTCACACAAAATAAAAAAACAGGAAATATATCCTCCCAGCACACAGCACTTTTCGAGCAACAACGAGCCTCGCTTACGTAAAATGGAGCTTGAGAGAGGGGAAATGTTGTTTAACAATATTGAATTTTGCAGTTATGATCACGTAAAACGTACATATGAGTGTTTATATTAAGTCATTTGTGTGTACTTGTGCATGGTTGAATATTATATGCAAATAAGTTATTTATTTGTATAATTTACTTCACTAAAAAAACACACAATAGGTTCTTAGAGGGGGGGCGGTTGACCTCTCTGCCCCCCTTTATAAATCCGCCACTGCTTCTCATATAAGTAGGCCTTTACTACAGTTCCAGACTTTTTTAAGCATTCCATCAGGCTGCAGCTTCAAAACATTAAGGATTGGACCAGTATACCCTCGATTCAGAAGCTCATCCAGGATGTGCAACATATATTGTAGCTGACACAGATGATCGCCACCCTCTTATACAGTGTATTATAGCATTTGGCTATAGAAAAGAATATTTGAAGTTTAATGTTATTTATTTTATTGTATGTAATTAATATTTTTTGTTCATTTCTTGGCTATGCTAACCTAATATACTTAATTTTGTTTTAATTTTCTTTTATTATCTATATATATATAATCTAAAGGCGAAAGATTTATGCATTTGAAGGGAAACCAGAGGGTTTTTTTTTTGTCTGACAAGCCCCCATATCCTGCCATGTCAGCGTGTACCCCGTCTCAGTTTGTGCGTACTCCAGCATGCATTAGTCGCTATTAACGAAGGACGTAGGAATTGAATGTGTCTCAAGGCTAGGCCTCATACACTTGGCTGGCTGTTAGTTGGAGAAGAGGAGGCATGCAACGCAGCAGATGTATAACCTATTTCTCTTTGAATTCCTAAGTTTAGTTAATGAACGCTCCTACCTGGTTAGTTAGTTAGCTAATTAAATATTATTTATTCATATTTATAATTTTTGTTAGAACTCACATCCAAAACAGTAATTTTATTTTTAATTTCTTCTAATTTCTTTTTTATTTATTTATTTTTTCCCCATCTCGGTTTAAGACTATCTCCAACCTAAATATGGCTATGGTAAACCATCGCGAAGGCTAGAGAACAGCCGCGAGCGAGGGGGGTTGCCAAGAGATGGAAGAGTTATGGTCCGACATCAAAGCCGATATGGAGTTAATTTTTATGTTTGCTACGCTAGTTAATATCTAGCACCATCCTAATGATTTTTATATTTCTTTGCTGTGACCAAAGAGCAAGATTAACTCTAGGATGGACGTATGGAGTTTGATAAGAACCCACGTACCTTAATTATGTTTTATTTCTTATATTGAAGATGCGGTGGGATGTTTTGATGACACCATTTGCAGCAAGACACTAATTGGTATGACACTGATCCAACTTTAATTAGTTTCACGCACCATAAACCAGTTATTGACATTTCATCGATTATAAACATCAAGTTTTATTTGGATTTTAAATTATTTTGGGAAGAGACTTATTTAATATGGTTTATTATGGCTTATCCAGCCCCAGTAGTCATGAGTTTTCTAGAGAACTTAAGCCTACCGTGCAGATGCGTTTTTAAGTGTTTTAGTATGAAGGGGAATAATAATTTTGTATTTTGAACTTTAATTTTTTGTCGTGGAGACAGTCATTTAAAGCTTATTTTCGGCACCTAATATCTTGCATTTAATTGCTTCATAATGAATTATTTTACATTAATTTTAGCATTTAATTGATCTGAGATTCATTTGAAGCTATATTATTTTTAGTTTAATTAATTGTGATTTGAATTACTCAGGAAAGGATGTGTTAGTACTAATAAAATCCGTCTACAGAGTTTATTCTATTAATTTATGTCAGCACTATTCGATTCAACATTTTCAAATTTTTTTTCAATAAATTACATTATTTTCAGAGGGCTGCTTTATTCCAAGGTTAAATGTTGTTTTTTCCAGTGTCTTCCAGAGAAAGGTAAACAACACCACCTTCACCCTAAAACTGACCTAATAAATTTCAAGCTAATATTTTGTCTCCACAAACATACTACAAATTATATTTAATTTTATTATCAATCTCATCATACATATACCTTAAATTCATACACCTATATAGATTTGGCACCTCAAAGTGTGGGCGTAGAACACTGGACAGGCCTAACCTATTTTCCAAAACAGCAGATAACTTTGAGAGGGAAAACTACTTCCTCCGGAGTTATGTCATTCATACAGTGAGAATTAGGGCAACTCTGAACACTCTGAACCTGAAACAACAGTCACAGAGTCTGAAATTGACTTCAGATTCCCTATAATTACTGAAACACCAGTCTTACCATATACCTTACCATCTGAAGGCGCTATTAATGCAGCCGAGGTCGTTATTTCAAACTTAGTGGAAATTCCTGTCCCTATACCTACACTTGTCCCTACACCTACAGACAGTAACCCAGTGATGGAGATGTTGTTGAACCTTATAAAACAAGTGTCTCGACTAGACGAAATCTCGCAGCAAATTTCGGAACAAGATGAGAGACTGTCTCGACTAGACAAAATCTCGCAGCACATGTCTCGACAGGATGAGAAACTTTCTAAATTAAACGAAATTTCTCAGCAAATGTCTGTACAGGATGAGAAACATTCTCGACTAAACGAAAAAAAATTTCCAGAAAAAACTACAGATCGAAACACCTTTTAAAACAGATCACATAGTTGGAACAATATGTTTCATTACAGCAAGATTAATTGTCTGAAAATTTCGATGCACGAATTCAAGAGCTGGCTATGACCACCGAAAACAAAATTTTGGCAAACACTCAAAAACTAAACACTGTACAAATTTCAATTGAACAGACTCGAGATGAACTTAAGGACCAAATGGTCAGTCGGGACACTAGGATTACAAGAACTGAACACTATCCTTCTCCACCATCTGAGGTTGTGAAGGATACTATTCTAAAGGAAATTTGCCAAACAACTTAACAGTTTGGACAGACACATAGATAGCAAGGTACAAAATATTTCTAAGCAAAGTGAAGTTAGGTCAAAAAGGCTGGAGAACCAGTTTGACGGGGTCAAGGGTGGAGGAGATAGTTGATTATGAAAATACTGGCGTGCTTTAAGAGCGTTCCCGACTAGGCGCCAGCCGGTTAGCAGAGAACCAGCACTCAGGTGTTGCGAGTGGAGTGGTCTCAGGGTCGTGTGGCCGATGGCTGGCTTCAAAACTCTCCTCGTCCTCCGCCGTTTTACTTACTCTCTGGGAGTGTTGTGGCCCTCCCCACGCTCATATCCACACACAGACAATGCACTCTACAGGGATTTCGGGTACCTGTACACCCATATAAAATTACGTAACCGGGTTGTAGGGTCCCGTGCACTGAAACACTGCGAAGCGGCGAAGTCAATAACAACACAAAATATAGGCAAGGCATTATTATTCACTCACATCGGCCTCCCAGTACAAAATGCAATCCTGGCGATGGTTGAAGCGGACCCGGGCCTAGCCCGTCCGGTAGGTGATGCGGCAAAAATCCCACGTGGTGGGGAGTAGAAAAATTAAAATATGGTAAGCCCCTGGGCTTGGAACGAGTCGACAGGGGTGAGGGGTTAACCCGGGCACTGAAGTAAACGTTAAATTTAATGTTCCAAAATACGAAGAAAATAACTATTGCTGTGGAAATGATAAGACAAAGAGATGCTGGTGCCCGGGCGACCGGAGCCGAACCGCCTCGACACGCCGCCAGTAGTCAACTGCCGAAGCCTTGGCGGTCTCAGGGCTACCTCGCCACTGAGCGCGCCAAAACTTCGTTAACACTTACAACACGTACAAACATAGAAACAAGCACTTGAAAAATTGTATACAAAAATGAGACTTGGTAATTAGTGTCCAAAAGATTGTTTGGAATGTTCATATTTATATTTTAAAGAATTTGGGTCAGACAATATTTTACGTTACATGAATTTAAATTATGTTGAGAACAGAGAATTACTTAAATATGATTGAATGAAAAATCTAGAGAGCAATGTTATTATTAAAAAAAAAAAATTAACAATTATAAGTTTTAAATAAATTATGCGTCAAAGGTTGCAGGTTGGACGAGACCATCATGACGTTAGGCGCAGGGGTGTTTCTACCTGAATTTGAGGTTAGACCTGACAAGTCTTTCCCGGGGGCTGATTTTATGGAAACAAGGTTACCCCTGGCCTATTACGTTGCTTTATTACACTACACGAGTGTCCTCGTTGCCCTCACTTACACATAACACCCGCACTGACAGTTCGTGGTTCACGGCATGTTTTTGGCATTAAGGCTTAATGGGGCGTATTCCTAGCAATGGCTAGTCCTTAGGGGAATTTTGTCTATAGCTGGACGTTGCGTTTGACTGCGGGGGCGGCATCGGGATGCCGTGGCCTCTTGTGACCACACTGTCGGGCACGTTCCCATATGCACCCGTAATACTGCTTGCCAGGTGTGTTCCTGGATGTGTGGTGCGCACGACGGCCTGTTCTGAGGGCGTTCGGCTTGGTCCGCGTCAAGTTTCACAACCTAACAGAGGAAGTGCAGTCTTTGAAACTTACTTCAGAAGTCCCTATTACTTTAGGCCAGGAGGACACTGCCAAAATAGCTGAAGACAGAACTGTTCAGTCAGTCTGTACACAAGTCCACTCACAACCACAAACCAGACCAGTCATGTTCCATCACCCGATTAAACAGTGGGCGGAGGAGCTGCCAAAATTTTCTGGGCAACATTTCCGACATTGGAAATGCCTGTACTTGCACTTTCTGAAGTCATGTTTGGTTTCACCACAGGCATAAAATCTACAGTCCCCCGCACAACCACTCTTGCTCTCGAATTCTGCCTGGCTGGGAGATGACTTGCCCCCGTCCTTCATGTATCACGATGATCCTTTCGCTCCCGACCCCACTGCAGCAATGCGATGCACAGGCCTTTGTTGATGTTGTATGGCACCTTCCTTCTTCACTGCAATACCCAGTAACTCTCCTAACATTTTCTTTGGATCCTCCTCACACAATCTGTCCAACACTGGTCCGGGAAACATTTCAACGACAAAATGATCCTTCACAAAGTCCTCCAGCAATCGACCAAACTCTCACCAAATGGCTGCATTGTTCAATCGAGCATGCCATGCCGCAACAGATTTACCACGATACTGCTCCAACTTGTGAAAGTTCATGCGACTACGAAAAACAGATAGGCCTGGTGAAAATTGCCTGCTCAAAATTGCAACTAATTCCTTGTATTCCTTATACTTTGGCAACACTGGGTCACACAAGCCCCCTAACAACTTATATGCAACCATGCCAATAACAGTCAACAAGACAGCCACTCTGTCAAAATCTAGTATCTGATTCGCTACAAAATACTGCTCTAATCGTTCACAATAAATGTTCCAATCTTGCGAAACATCGTACGTTTCTATCGTTCCCACATTACGAAGAATGTGCAACTATCCCGTTGCCGAAGTAAATGGCGGGCCTACGCCGAACTTTCCGTTACTACATCCATACTTGAACTTAAAACCCTGCAGCACTAATAATCAACGTAACCCCATTCCGATAAACCTATAATCCTCGTCGGCACTTGTGATGTCTGTAATAAATACAAGAGTTCCATGCTGCCTTCAACTTTAATACAACCAAATCCAACTTTTCATTCCTACCTCCTCTCATGACAAAACATACAAAAGAATACAATATACATTGGTAAGTCAACTCCAACTCTGTACACTACTCTACCCTACAATACACCATCTTACACACATACACTACACCACTGAAATTAAATTTTGGGTCTCCCTCAACCAAAATATTTTTGACTCTATAGAAGTATCATAAAGTATGTACAGTTGGTTAAAAATAGTACTGCATGGAGTAAAACTTAAAACTAATTTCAACTAGAGTCATTTAAATATATGTCTTGGTGAAATATGATTCAGTCCAAATGGTGAAGAAGTCTAATTTTTTACGCATGCTTATGTGTGTGTATGCGTGTATATACATATACAATACAAGCCAATCACATCGTAAGTATGGTACTTCAAAAACAAGTCGGTGTATATGTGTTTGTACACACACACATATATTTATATATATAATTTGAATTTGAGTTATACATAATTTTTTATTTTTGACATTATTTACGAACTGCTCATGTCTCAAAATTTGTTGTTGAAAATGTTGTTTGTATGCACGTAATACAGTTTAATAACTATAGACTCCAAAAACATTATTTTTTTACTAGAGTATTGCACCAGAAAAATGTTAAAAGAAAAAAAATATATATAATGTGTGTGCGTAAGTTGATATTTTCCTAACACTTATTTATGCAACACACTAATAACAAATAAAAATTTTTTTGAAGTCTATTGTTAACAAACTGTATTACATGCATACAAATAACAGTTTGTTAACTACTAATTTTACAAGTTTTTATTTTTGAATTTGCGACTTGAGTAGTTAATAAAAAATTGTCAAAAATAAATACATTGTAAAACACAAATTTAAATTTCCCGCTTTTCCGAACAATTCAAATTCAAACTACCCGCCACATCCAACACCATACTGATAAGTTCAGGGGCCAGTCGTTAGTAGCACTGCAGTCGTACTGCTTACTCGGTCAAAGATATTAACATGAGAGATACCCATAGACATAGGTATTGTTAGACACAGCAAGCCCCAAAAATATGAACACCATTAATTGTTACGTCACACAAGAGCGCTGGTTCCAAACAAATCTTTGTTTTGAAAGTTTAACATTGAAAACTCCATTTAGCATCCTGACGTATTTTTGTAATTACGTTAAAAAATACAAATACTTTCGTTTGAACCTAAATAATGTCAAACATGAGTGTGGTAGACTTCTCTCGTAAACTGATATCGTCGGAGACGAAATAATTTAATACACATAGCGGGAAAATATATTCGTGCTGGGCCTTGCGACTTGTATAGCATGCATCGTTATGAAATAATTTTGTAAGGGGCAGAGATTGTTACAACTAAGGACGTTATAATGTGTTTATTAATATTAAAACTGTATTCGCGCATATTTGTCGGATTGTTCAAACTAATTATTTTCATATTAGACGAAGTTAGGCAGAGACTGTTAAAATATAAGCCTATACAAATGCATTGGTGACTAACATTAGGGGTGGCTTATTTATTTATTTAACGTAATATCTCAGTCTTGTGGGTTTGCTGTCTGGGCTCAAATGTGTGCTAAAAAAAGGTTAGATCTATTTCTGGCCTAGTGTGTTTATTGCCCCTGTCCGATGATTTTTAGTGTCCTAGCCCTACAATTTTTAGTACCTCTGCACCACAGTTTTCAGTGCATCTGCCCTACAATTTTCAGAGACTGCCCTACAATATTCAGTGTATTTGCCCTACAAATAGTGCTTCTACCCTAAAATTTATGATTCCTCCTTCAATGCTCCATGATTTTTATGCCCCTGCCCCACAGTTTTAAGTGTACCTAACACTGCCCCATGATTTTTTGAGTCACTCCCACACATTTTTAAAAATGCAACTACCATACTATCGTTTGTGATTATCCTAAATATTTCTGTACCTCTGCCATGACCCTGCCCCTGCATTTTTTAGTTGTCCTACCATACAATTTTCTTTCTGTAGGTCTACGTCAATCCAACTGTACACTTCCCTACAGTTTTTGTACCCCTATTGAACCACTGTATCCTATCCTACAAAGGGACATCAATATCTTTCAACAAGCACACTTTTTTTTTAACAGATATTAATTCATATAAATATTGCTAGAATTAGTTTTTTTGTGTGTTAAAAATCAAGCTCTGTATGTACATTTGTACTTGTGTTCTGCAGATAGTTAATATTAAATACCAGGATTTGTAATGTTGTGGTTAGTACCTAATTAATTTGTTTAGTCGATTTTTTTGTGATAAATATAGAATTTAATTTATATTTGTGCTAATGGAGATAGTTTCTTGGCACTTTGTGAGTTGAATAATTATTGGAAGCGGTTAGAATTTTATTAAAACACAAAATTGTTTAATATTGTCTGGAAAGTAAAACATCTGTAAACATAAAACAATTTAATTTTTCTGGTTTTGTACAATTTATTTACAGTGTTAAAAAATATTGCTGTCAACTGTACACAAAATTGTTGGCTGCCTTATATTTGACAGTGTTCTATAAATTGTTTGTATAATGTAATTATTGCAAATATTTTTTTTTTTTTTTTTTTTTTTTTAGTATTCGGTGGAAGCAGAAATATGTAGAACAGTTGCTTTGTTGGCACATAAATTCTTTCACCATAACGTGCTTGAAAATATATGTTCTTGTGGAGAACTTAGAGTTCATACAATAACAGCCTCAGATTTCTTAGCGTTTTTACATTTATGTTATTGCTTACACTTTGCTTTTTTGAAGTTCAGAAAGGTAAATAGGTAAAATTTGTGACTATACTGCAAATTATATTATCCTTACACTACAATACAAATATGGCGATTGGGCTGGTAACAAATGGGGGGGGGGGGGTTAGAATGAAAGTGAAGAAAGTCATGATCACTTATAAGTAATCATGACTTTCTTATATAGTTTTCAGAATTAACAGTTTTTTGTAGGAACTCACAAAAAGATTATCCAATACGCTATGTTAATGCAACTCCGACTTAACTCACTTTATATTTAAACATGTGACATGGCCCGTGGTGTGAGGAGGAGTAGGAATGGTGGCGAATTTTATATGATGGCGAATTTTTGCTAGAAGGGCGCCAGTCCATCAATAATTTACTAACCCGGCGGACACGGAACTCTCTCTCAGCGCTTGAGGGACGTGTTGCGCCTACGTGGTGTGATCGATCTCGACCCGCAGCCGGACTTGCACTTTGAGCTCCTGGTTGTGGCATTCAGTTGGGTTCACTCGCGGGTGGTACTAGTCAGTGGTGTGCTGTTGGATATTCCACTTTGTGCAGTAATCTCACCACTTGCGCCAAGTAAACTGGACCCTGTTGTCGGTTAGGAGCATCTTCGGGAACCCTGTAACAGAGGAAGACGTCAGCTGTCAAAATCTTGAGAATGTTCGCAAAATGCACGCGGAGGCGAGTGGGAAGGCTTCAACCCACCGGGTGAACAAATCCGTCGCGACCAGGAGGAACTTCTTGCCCCCCACTGAAAGTGGGTAAGGGCCCATGAATTCGAGTGCGACGCTTTCAAACAGCTGGGTTGGCAAGCGTGGTTGTTGTTGAGTGGTGCCGTCGGACCGCCGGTTCTTGTACAGGTTACAGTGGCGGCACTCCTTGATGTATATCGTATGACCTGTTGTGCCATCCATGGCCATGTGTAATGGGCTCAGATGCTGGTGGCCGTTTGCTTCGCGCTTGGGTAACCGGCGAGCGTGTAGTCGTGGTGAAAATGCAGGACTTGTGTCACTGCACTAGGTGGTACAGCGAATCGCCATGGGCGAGCACCGTGTGAATCGCTTCATTCTAAGAGGTCGTCCAACACCTGCCACCCTTCTACCGCTTGTTCTTGGCATTGCTGGATGCGCTGACGTGACCCTTCCTGTGTGTGTTTCGCGTCATGCACCAGGTGCAGAACTTGGTCGGCGATGAGTTGGAATTCGGTGTTGCCGGGTGTGGCTGTCAGCTGTTGTAGGTTCCCACTGGGTCCTGGGAGTAATACAGTCTCCCACTCTTCCTCGTCTGTGGCTACTGTCTCGCCCAGGCTGCGCGAGAGCACGTCGGCCAGCTGATTGTCGGCGCCTGGAACGTGCTCGACGGTGAAGTTGTACGCCTGGAGTACCATGGACCAGCGGGTCAACTTGCTGCGCGCCTCCTTCATGCAGTGCAGCCACACTAGGCAGAGATTGTCGGTTGAACGGCTGGTACTCCAAGTATTGACCATAGTGTTTGAACGCCCAGATGATGGCGAGGCTCACCCGCACGTTCACGTTATACCGCTGTTTCCGGGGTCCGAATTTCACGCTAGCATAGTCGATGCCGCACCTCTCATCCTGCCCCGTGTCCGTCGAGACTTGTGTCCATCTGTAGGTAGAGGTGCTTAGCAGGGTCCACTTGCGCGAGGCCATGACACATGCCGAATCTGTCCTTAGTCTCGTCGAACGCTTGTTGCATGGTCTCGGTCTACTGGAACCGTTTTGCGACTGATAGCATGTCTGTGATCGAAGCAGTGATGATGGCGGAGTCCTGATTGTACTGGTGCAACCAGTTTACGAGGACAAAGAATTTTCGTAACTGTTTGCGGGTGTGTGGTATGGGGTAGTCCCTAATGAGGCGCTGATGCTCGTCATTAGGGCGGCTCCCGGCCTCGTTGACGAGGTGCCCGAGGTATTTTAGTCTGCCCTGTCCAATGCGACACTTGCTGTGGGCGCATGTCAGACCATTGATGGCAAGCGTTCATGCATGATGGCATGGTGGAGGGTGTGCTCTTCTCACGTCTGCGACCAGATAACGTCATCGAGGTAAACCAAGGCGAATTCCCCGATGATGCTGTCGAGCACTCTGACTCTCATGTCTTGGAACATCGCCGGCGCTCACTTGAGCCCAAAGGCACGGTAGCATCGCCCGTCCGGCCAGATAAACGTGATCTTGTGGCGGTCAGCTGGTCGTACCGGCACCTGCCAGTACCCACTCCGAAGGTCGAGCGTGGTGAGGATCCTAGCGTTGCCGAAGAGGTTGAGGGCCATCTTGATGTTAAGAACTGGCGATGGTTTGCTCTTGGTGACGAGGTTCAGCGGGCGGAAGTCCACGCAAAAACGTCTGGTGCTGTCCATCTTGGGCGCTAGCGTGATCACTGAGTGTTACCAGCTCTCTGTGGGCTCGATGATGCCGTCGGCGAGCATCACGGATATTTCGGAGTTGATAATGCGCAGCTGGTGTGGGCTATAGTTGTGCAGGGGGTTTAAAATCGGGTCATTGTGTGTTGTTGTGATCTCGTGCTCCACTACGGTGATGCGGCGTAATGGGTAGGCATCGCCGAACACATTCGCACCTCTTCTTGTTGAACTGGGCACTTGTGGCTAGCAGCAGAAAGAAAAGAAAGACATCATCTCGCTTTGACATTCGCAACCAGACTGACCATAGAGACTGATTGGCTTTATTCATTCTATGCAACATCTCTGTACACCATAGAGGATACACTTCAACCACACAGATTGTGGCGCTATCTATAATACATACATTTCAAATAAACATTT
>PNEQ01068776.1:0-30630 GCA_003012365.1 Medauroidea extradentata | reverse complement strand
TGCTAGGTTTCCTCTGCAACGTTGCTACTGAAACATTTCTGGCACGTGCAGGCAACGTGCTGCTAGGTTTCCTCTGCAACGTTGCAGCTGTAACGTTTCTGGCACGTGCAGGCAACGTGCTGCTAGGTTGCCTCGGCAACGTTGCAGCTGTAACGTTTCTGGCACGTGCAGGCAACGTGCTGCTAGGTTTCCTCTGCAACGTTGCAGCTGTTATGTTTCTGGCACGTGCAGGTAACGTGCTGCTAGGTTTCCTCTGCAACGTTGCAGCTGTAACGTTTCTGGCACGTGCAGACAACGTGCTGCTAGGTTTCCTCTGCAACGTTGCAGCTGTAACGTTTCTGGCACATGTAGGCAACATGTTTGTATGGTCTGTGACGAACTTAGCACATTGTAACGTTGTAGCAACGTTTCCAGCACCACCTGTGCTGGTAGGGTAATTCTTTAAAACACTCGTAATGTTTGAATATATAAATACTTTTTTTTATGGCAGGGTTTTACGTCCCCATATTTTAAACTGAACATTTTAAAAATAAAACAAACCAAAGAAAACTATGCTATTGCACCTACATACAAATTCGCTGATACTGAGGCTGTGTTACGGAAGGTTCGGTTGTTATGAAAAAATTTGATATTTTTAATTGCGAAAGTAACAATTTTATGCATTTACAAGGACGGCGGTGTATTTTCGGTTTCTGGAATTGGGACTTGCCTAAATAAGGGGCTCTTATGCAATCTATTATTCTAATGATTTTATTCTATAACGCTTTCTTACTGGTGTATTGGAGAATAAATACCGAACAGTTTTGATTTTTATTATAAAATTATACGCAATTTTCAAAAGATGTATCTTTAAAACATAGATCGTTCTAACATAATATTGTAATGAACCAATTGAGATAAGGCAATAAGCTCGTTAGTCTACCAGCTGAGTGAAAGAATGCCTTCTATAATGCGTAAAGACGAGTGAGGTGTCATTTTATCCAGTATTTTGTGTAGGTTACGAATATGCTAACCCGGAAATCTAAATCGGTAGCTTCCATATCGATTATAAAGAAAAAGTAAAAATATATAGTAAACTGTTACTGCCGATTTTCCAAAAAACTGTGTTGGCAATGCGAAAATCGAGTTGACATCCTCAGTGAAAAACTTAGGACTCATTTTAATCAGCACTTAAAATTGGTCTCTCCACGTAGCTAGCATATGAAGGAAAACGCTGGCCACCCTTCACTCGCTAAAACGCGTAAAAAATTAATTCCCCCTGCGCATTAAAAAATACCCTTTCCAGGCACTAATTTGACGTTGTTTGACTACTGTGACGTGGTTTACACCGACGTCACTGAAGAACAAACAACTAGATTGCTGAAGATTCAAAATACACATGTACGTTACATTTTTAACCTTAAAATACGTAATCATGTCTCACAATTTCATTAACATTTGTCCTGGCAAAATAAATAAAATGAAACCCCATCTCGCCGTTACCGGACGGCCCGACTGAAGTCATTTTCGTGATAATCGGGCTCTAGCTGATAGATACGTCCCTGCAGATAATCCCTGTCAGTTTTGGTAACATGAGTTATCACTTATTATCCTCTCATAACTGCTCCGCGTTCACTCAAGGTACTAAGGATAGAAACAACATATCTCCACAAGTAGATGCCCTGTTTTCGTCGGGTAAAAAACTGAAATTATTTAATTTTAATTGCATTACTTTACTACAATTAACTAAATCATTAAAGAAAGACGTATTTTCCAGATTTATTTCTTTAAAAAGTTAAAAGATTTTTATATATATCAAATGTCTTAGACAATTATACGACTTTACGACACCTACTTCCGAAAACGATATACTTTCAATACATTCGTTCTCTCAATAATGTTCAATAACGGTACACATGTTTCTCACTGTTTAGCATACCGTACCGAGCACCCTTAAAACGGAAACATGCAAAATATGACTTTAACAAGCCATTACGTGAAAACTATGAGAGATAAAAAATTTTCATAAGAGCCAAATTTAGTTACATTTTGTGTCTAAAATTAGAAAAAAAAATATCTGATACAAATAAAAAATAAAATAATGATGATGAAAATTGCGGTAGACCGCGCCCTAAGACTTCTTTAGTTGTCGCGGCCTTTCGTCGTCTTGAAGGGGCTCCATCTACGATCACATGTAGCGTCTCTGGCCAAACGCTCTGTTTTAAATGTCAGTTTGGTGATAGTTGAACGAGGAATGTTTTATACGCACGTCGCAGTCAGAAGGTAGACTCGGTGGGTGAGTGAGATATTTTTGTCAACGTATGAAAGGGCGGTGGAAACTGGAGATTTCCAAGAAAACCCGTCGACCAGCGACATCGTCCGGCACGATTCCCACATGCGAAAATACGGGAACCGACCCCACTGGGAATCGAACCCGGATCGCCTTTGGTGGGAGGCGAGAGGTCTGACCCCTTGGCCACTGCGGTCTCGTAGACACGTTGGGCCTAAGAGACTAAAGAGCTTATAATGTGATGTGTTTGTATTATGTATATTTGCTCAGTAATGTGACCAGATTCTGCTGATCACCGGGTTATGACAAAACGTCTGCAGGCATTCCAGGGTTATAGGCGGCGGAAATTTAAAATAAGCTTAAATGCCTTCAATATTTTTAAAATATCTTACAAAATACGACACTATCAGCATATGTTTAAGCGTCTTATATTTACCTATGCAAATAAGAAATGTTCTCTGGCAGGCATATCAAATCACTTCCCAAATCGCTGGCCGAACATACGTGAAATGTTAGCGTGAGTTCTCCATATACTAAACGAAGGAAAGCACTAAGAGGGTATTTTATTAAATGCGACCCATAAGTATTGAAAATGGCAGATATGTATTTTATGTCTCGTCTATACAACTCGAACCTCAAGGGATATCGTCGTGAGTTTAACTTCACTTGCATATTTATATAAAAGTCAAAGACACGATTTCAAGATTTCTGAAAACTCGTTTCTCAAGATAATGAAAATACGTGAAATATAATTTTTTTATGTACTTCTCTATAGCTGTTGAGCAGTCAAGCTGTTTTAAAGATTTTTTTTTTTTCAAATTCGTTCCGGAAAAGATTAAAAAATATGATGGAATTGGTTTTATATTAAGTACCAATACTTATAGAACTCTACTACTTTACAGTCACGATACTGATTTACCAATATTATTTTTCAATTGCCCAATTTAGTGAGAGATTTAAAAAAAACGGGAAAAGATCATTAAGGAATTTAATTAATTAAGGAATTAATTTTAAACTAAGAAAAGATCTTCTGGGCTGATGAGAACGTACTTTTTCTACGTATAAAAAAAGTTGTAGGATGCACCCATTAAAAATTATTTAAGTAAATACATTTAGTAAATAGTTTTGGCAAAAATTATTGCATCGATTTCTGGATGCTATTGCAGTTAAAAATACGATTCAATATGAGGTGTCATAATGTTGGTGTACCTGCACTTCACGGACTGCACGTACCCGGTTACTGAATGAGGAGAACTCTTAGCGGTGGATCGGGCGGGACAAACCAGTTATTCGACCTGCAAAGTTACAGGATATAAATATGTTAAAGATTTTCCCCCTGGTTTTACAAAAAAAAAAATGCCATTACTTCACAAGTTAGAATACTTATAGCCACAACTCAAGAAATTCAAACCACAAAAACATGTACAACTTATGAAAGGATAGTAAATAAACATGTGGAATCAAGCTTACTCAATTTATAAATAAAAACAATTATTGCATTCCTACGCAGTTATTTGAAAACATGTTCCGAAACTTACTGATTTAAATAACTCGCAATACTTGATTGTGGTTCGGCGCACACGGCTTAGTAATTCATCCCTAATAATGGGCGTAAAATACCAGGAATTCATTTGCGATTTTCAGTGCATTACCACGTCGCTACAATTTTAAGTTACCGCCTATGTACACTCGCCTACTTTTTCGGAAAAAATAATTTGACGCAAGATATGTTCCTATTTGCTGTGCACACAGCCCCAGCTCTTATTTAACAACATGCAACGTTTCTTTGTGTAAATATTTTTTTTTACCTTACTGAGTCAATAAGAATGTCGTAACCCTGAGAGTGAAAGCGTGTGATTCAAATGGATTAATATAAAATCGCTGTATTTAAAATGGTCCAATGACGGATATTAACCCGAGATACAGTATTTTCATCTGGAAATTTTATGAAACATTTTCGCAAATAAAATGAGTAGTACTTATCCATGGCTTAGTTTTACTTTCCACAGAATCCTGAACAACGAGTTCACAATATTTGAATGTAATCCAGTGACAGTCTGTTTTCATACTGGTATGACACAAGCAAATGAACCCGCTTCACATTAAATTAAATGGGCTGCATACATATCAATATGGCACTCATCGTAGAACTGTAATCAACATTAAACAAATGGGCCAAGCAGGTTTTCTCGGAAATGTACCGTTTTCCCTCCCTTAATCAACCTCTGATACATTCCTTATTTCGTATTGTAATGAACTTAGCTAAGTAAATCATGCTTCACTCTATCTATTATCATGCAAAGTTTCAGAAATGTAATCAACGTGTGATTAAGGCTCCATGTATCTTTAATATTGTCACCAGTAATACGCCAAATAATAAACGAGTATCACGTTTGCAACATTATTTAACAAAGAGAAAATTTATTTACACACGTGTTTCTCTGCGTAACGTATGCGTTCCTATTACATTTACACTCATCTGATTGCGATATCTTTTTGGTGAGATGTGCGTGTGCGCCCACGAAGGCTTCTGACGAAAACTATATACTGTACATACAGCTGGAGAAAAACAGGTTCGGGGAAAAACTGGTCAGGGTGTCAGAAAAGTATGAAAAAAGAAATAGTGCTTTTTGTTCTCAAAGTGGCTATAAAGGAATCTTGATAAAATTTTGCATCATTTAGATATTTCGAAATATATTAGGATTTCTTTAGAAAAAAATACTGTTTTTCGAAATTTATAACTTTCAATATTAACTTTGGTATATATATATATATATAAATTATTTATAACAAACTCGAAGAGCTAAAAATATAATTTAGATCACTTACACTGAACTTCGGCTCGACACAAAAGACCTTTAATTAAAAACCTCACGAAGTCACTTGCTATAGCTAAGCTAGTATTTAAATTTCATCAGTATAAGTTAGGTGTAAGAATTAGTTTTTGCTGCTTGAACATTTTATAACTTCATTACTCACTCGTCAGTTATTTAACATATTTTCTAACTACTTTAATATGTTTGTAGGTGAAATAATTAACCCTAAATACTTCGGTGGGTGGATCCTGGGGGAAAATGCTCGTAACTATAAATCGCAACAAATACTTGCGGTAATGTTTTTCCAGGAATGTGTTTCAGTGCCTTATATAAATATTTGCAGCTGTTATTCTTGGTTACTGGAAGTTTCTTTATGAAGATATGTTTGGCATTTGACTATGTCTGTTAGAACAAGGTTGCTGTGGTACCACAGTTCAGTGAGTTGCGGGTAGAACCCAAGATGCTGAACGTTATAAACATCCGATCTCTGACCTTGAAACAGAGGCGCAGAAGTGCACATTTAGTCACTAAAACAATATTCTGCTAATTTACGGTGTCTACATGTAACCTAGTTTATCTTTTAAAGACGATATTAGCTCTTTTAATTTGAGTTATTTATATGCTCACTAAATATCAAGAAACACGTTGAATAAAACAACGATATTAAAATACATTTGTATTTTAATATCTAAACCGTACAAAAAAAAAAGAACATTAAAACCACCTGAAAATTCATTTAACATAGCGATGTTTACCCTCTAATTGTATACAACTTGTATCTGTCATGTGACATGACCATTTGACGCTCACACTGAACGAAGTGTTCAGAAGGTACAAAGTTTAATATAAAAAAAAAATACATATACACCAAAAACGTATTCGAAAACTTATGAGGGTCGTGTCGGTAGGACCAAATTTCATCCTCTTTTATGCAAAATGAGAACTCAGAATAAAGTACTCACGAATGCAGCTACTCTATAACTCTTGGTAACTTGTACTCGATCAAAGCAATTGGTTGTTAGCAGTCGAAAGTCACCATTTTGACGCGAAATAAAAATGTAATCAGTAGGCTACACGTAACCGAAACGACAAGAACGTGAAATTGAATTCAGTGCGATAAAAAATTATACATGTATACACATAAAGCAATCACAAAATGGACACTGCATGTAATTACTATAAATGAAATAACGCGTGAAAATACGAGCTGCAGATATTACATTTAGCAAAATATGTAGGTGTGTAGGATTTTTTGGATTGCCACCATCTTAAATCCCTGAATAGCATTGCAGGCATTAATCACAATCCTTCTGAAAACCTGGTCACGCGACTGAGAATACATACTACACACCAGCTCGTAATATATTGTAAACGTGTAAAGATGTCTGTAGATATGTGATTATACTATCCGCACGCTGTATGTCCCATTCCACTAGAGATATAGTCGATGTGTTTACAACTGGTTGTATCAAGTATTAGACGTAGACTATATACGTTACCTTGAGACTGCACGAGGATACAGGCGGCAACTGATGCACTGAGCTGGTATCATCGGCTATACATACACAACTTGGTTGGTGTGGGTTGACCTTGATCCAAAAGGTAACGGTCGCAGGGGGGTTTCCCTTACTCACCTGTTAACGACCCAGCTACATATATGGCAAACACCTGCTGGAGTCTGTTCAAGGAAAACTGAGTACCATTGTTAAATTTAATTTTGACGATTGAAGAGATTGAGAAGTTCGTTCCCTCGCAAATTTCCCAGGGGAGTATTTAATTTGTAGCGAACCACTTGTGTATACCAAACTCTACGGATTTATGTATAGTTTTGTTTATTATTATTTAGGTTTTAAGATCGGTTCACGATGCTAACATGTGCGTAGCAAACGTAAGCGTAAGGAAATGAAAGTTGGATTTTCTTACGACACAGTTTATTGTGACGCATACGTACCGTGAGGAATTACGTCGTCGACGTAACGACGTGTATGAAATGGTTATATTTTATTTCCTACCGTAAATCGTAAGGATTTCAGCCAATAGGAACGCAGTATACAAGAATACTTCCGCTCAACGTCACTTCTGCCTTCGTTGCTTAGCAACCGATATACAAGTATCTCTGGCAAATAACAATATTGTATTTACATATTGATACGTGTTTTGAAAAATACATATGTTTAGCCAGTTGTGATACACTTGTTGCTTCCTTCTAAACGTCTTCACACCTATCACAAAGTTAAAATAAAAGTGTATGCGTGTATTTAAATATATGTGGCGTACAATTATTTAATTAAAGTATTGAATGTAGCCTATACCTTCCGTCTTCAAATTCGGTAAAATTTTCGCCAAATCGTTTTAACGACCTTAGGCTAACAATATGATGGAAAATAATATTCTTAGAAAATGAAATTATCGAAGAAGGTAGGCCAACTAACGAAACTTTTTTTTGATGTGACGAGTGTAGTGTAACATAACCAATACCTACTTTACACCATAAAAAAGCGGTTGTACGTATTTGTGCTGTTATATGAAGAAATATTAAGCTATGTCTTTATATTTAACATGATAATTTGCCTACCTACATACATTTTTATGTTTACAATAAGATAATTTATACTTAAACTATGTGTAGTTGTATGATGTAAATTAACCCTATACTGATGCAGACGAACTATATCATATTTGTTGCAGGGTATTTTTTACATAAATATAAATACAGGAATAACACAGCAGCTAGCATGCTGTCACGAAATTCTTCGTTTTTACAGTTTGTGAGCAGTGTGGGCTTGAGTTACAAGTAAGGTTAAGAGGGTAAGGTAATGCGCGAATTAAGATACCTTTATTGTTTTAGTTGCCATACAACACATATTTACAAGGAATGCTTTAGGAAATAATTTGTTCTAAAACATTTCCAAGACAGTTTGTCAAAACAGGTTTAGAATAATAAAACACGTCACGTATTAACTATGCCTAGAGAAGAAAAAATAAAGTAACACAGCAAATACGGAAAACGTAGGAAATTTACCATATCTAATAATTATGACATCAAATATGTCAGATCAATAAGAAACACAAAATTATAGCGGCCCAACCGAAACAAAATAACTAACAGCTGACACCAGCGGTAATTTTTTAACACAGACTACATGGACGCACAAGGCAATCGTAAACCACTTGTCTTCGTTCTTATACTCGTTCAGGGTGTTACGGTTACGGTTATTGCGTACATGTTTGCATCGTAAACCGACCTTTCAGTTAGTAATTAAATTATAATTTGTTTAAT
This sequence comes from Medauroidea extradentata, assembly GCA_003012365.1. Lineage (NCBI taxonomy): Eukaryota > Metazoa > Arthropoda > Insecta > Phasmatodea > Phasmatidae > Medauroidea > Medauroidea extradentata. The sequence continues at coordinate 22,265 of PNEQ01068776.1, read as the reverse complement.
TTTAGCTTACTGGCATTATAGTATGTAACTTAACATCGTTTCAGTTGCTAGAAATATGTTACAAAATATTTAGCCTCAATATCTCAAAACACCATTCCTGTCCGCGTAACCTTCTTCAAAAAAAAAAAAAAAAAACATCAATTATTATCACTCATCCATGCAGCTGTTCACGGGACTTCTCAGATAAGTTTCTGTAGTATCGGTAAATATTTTTCTGTATTAGTAGAGACATGCAAAATTCGCTTTATTTTCTGACAGCTGACTAGACTCCAAATGACTATAGGCTGTTTCGACATCCCCCGCTGGCCGATATTGTCCTGACTTGCCGCGGAGAATGCTTACACGGTAAAGACGTAACACACGTAAATGACAAAACATAAAAGTTCGTGGCCAATTGAATTGTAGATTGTGCTCTGTTACGCATAGGAAAGTGAAGTTTAGTCTTCTACCAAATGAAAACGCAAATTTTGCATGTGTCTATGTATTAGGTAATGGTTTGCGTGTATGAGTAGCTGGAGGTAAATTTCTCCAGTTGAACGAGATTTCATAGTCCTTATGTGTTTGCAGTGTAGCTGACAGTCAAACTGTACAATATAAGTGTTTGAAACAATGCCGTATGCAACAAAGATATTTTTTTCTTTACAGAAATAGTGTAAATTTGTTAGTCTTTAGAACTGTCAAAAACTACTACTCTTACATGAAACAACTATATCTATGTTGCATAGTTTTACAGTCAGTTCAGTGAACGTGTGTTCACAAATCAGTCGTTGTAGAGAAATTGTGTTTATAAATGTAAACAGCAAAAAAATAATTGTCAACACAATTGCGAAAAATGTAAAATTCTTACATGACATGGACTACTGAGGCATGCTTGAATATTGTTGTTTCTGTAGTTCGCCTTAGTTAAAAATCCTTGCGCCGGTCAATTTAGTAGAATACGTTTATCTTATCTTTTAGAGAAATACGACATATACACACATTTCATAAATGTTGTGTGACTGTGTACAATAGTGCGATGTTTCGACAGCGATCAGTGATTTGCGATCGCCGCATGCGAAAAGTCATTGTTCAATTTTATAACAATGCAACAATGGTGGGGAGATTCGTGCATTACAGAGCCCTTTGTCAGCAAAAATTGGAAGCTGAATGAGACAAATAAAGGACTAAATACGGACTGTTAAAGTTCGTTAATGGCCTTGGTGACGGATATAAACTCGACATCTTGCGCAATCGTTTTCTTTCATATTTGCGTCCAGTTCGGTTGTTTGTTTACAGTGATATTAATCGTCTTCATAGTCGCACTATTGTCAAACTTTTAATCTTCTTCCTGTTTCTGCGACAATCGCAGTTGCGTTAGGGCATGTTCTGTCGCAGCCTTACTTGTCGTAGTTGGCGATCTCGCCTCTGATTGGCTAGACATTTTTATCGCAGTGCCACTGTCGCAGCGTCGCAATATTGTACAAAGCTCTTAATGCGGGTTCTGTTTTCGCATATTGAATTTCCCATTAATAATTTATAACCGTTCTATTCCTTTATATTATTAACGCATATTATTGCAGCGGTTGAAATTTTAACGAATGCCTCCGTAATTAGTCGTTTATTTTTACATACGCATTTAACCGTGCATACTTCATATTATCCTCGCTAGAATTCAAGACTACAGTTTGTTTAAATGAATTCATTTACCTTTCTTCCCCAAACTATACGTACTTTATCCTAATTCATGCACCTAACAATTATTTTGATATGTTTGTATAACACGCCGGTTCTTTATTTCAGAAAAAAATAATTAGTTCAAGACCGGCGAAAGAAAAACTTATTTGACTTTGTACAACACCTAATTTGTAATGTTATTCCTTAAAATATTAAAAAGGTCGATACCCAAATTAGAAGATATTTATCGAAATTGCTGTGGTAGCAGGAACATATATTCAGTTTAAAAACTGTTATTTTTTTCAACCAAGGATTTTTTGCAGTGATGCCTTATGTCACACTGCAATGTCAGTTTTTTACAAATTATGAGTGTTTTAGTTATAGTTGTTTTATGTTACTGATATATTAACTGAGGCAGTTGTACATGTATGCGTACTTTCAATGATATGAATTTGTGAATTTATTCGAAAACTTTAAGAGGCCTTGGTAAATAAATTAACGCTAAAAGCCTTAATCTATAACTGTAGGTTTCTTGAAGCCAATTTGCGACAGTTAAACAATAGCAATCCTAGACAATAGTTTTAGGCAACGTTTTAAACAAAATGGTTTCCAGTGTTACGAACTTCTGAGGCACCATCTCTGACGCCGGAACCTCGTGCATTTAACTGCGGCGCAAGAGATATCGCGTAACGAATTATTAATTCTGGATAAATATTTACTCATAAAGTTGGTAAATACCATTGTCTAGGATAGACATTGAGTATTTTATTCATATTGCCGTCGAAATTAGCGTAGTAATCAATTGATATCTTCCGCATTTATTTATCTACCACGCACTCTTAAGCATTCTTCTTATGTGTGTATAAATAAATAAATATGTATATATATGCACATATATGCACACGCAAACATACACTACATAGACACAAACATATATTATATGTGTACGCAAATACACAAACACACGTATTCATAATACACAAACATGTATATGTTACTAAAATTGTTTAACCAAAATAATATATTTTTCTTTTGCTGTAACAGATAAATTTGGTATTTATTGTGAACTGATTTATACCAGTTACTTAAACCATTAATGTATAGTTATAAGAATAAAGTTAATCAGTTATTTTGTGAAATACAAGACAAATTCATTTCGTGAACTCATATTATGCGTAACTGCCAACACAATCCGAGACAGTTTGCATGTTTGAAAACAGCTACTTCTTTTTTATTATGCAAGTATGGAAAAATCCCGAGGTTAAAAACTTGACAGCAACATGTAATTGGTGTTAATATTTTCGGCATAAAATGTGAGAGTTTACTGTATATAATGTTGGAAAATTAAAACTGATACAAGCTGGTACATTTTAATATTCAGTAAATAGTTTTACGCACATTGCTTAGTATGCCATATGTGATAGACAATAGAGTGCTTAAATGCAACAAGCAGTATTTGTGGTCACTTGAGGACGGCAGGATGAACGTATTTCACGCAGACTTTGTCGATACACAGCAGAGGAGGTCGGCAGGGAGCGAAATACGGGAAACCTAGGAATTCCGGTAACATACTGCAGTACTTGTTCTCACCTGTAACCATTTAAGAACTCTGTTAAATGCATAAACTTACTGTCGAATAGTAAAATATAAGTCTTAGCTAAAGTAATACTAGAAAATAGGTACTCGCACTTTGGTAAACTATATTGAAAAAGTTTCCAATTTGCTTTTTGCATCTTTAAAATATGTTGGAAATTACTAGACGTTTAAGTTCAGTCAGTGAACCGTATGCAAGCGAAAAAATATGACATAGTTTAATCATGTTCCACTTACGAACTGAACCATTTAGTGGTCATACGCCAACGCGTTCTAATGTTGACATATTGCAAAAATATCATAAAAAACAGTAAGAATAGCAGTTGTCAACTGACATATGACAAATATAAAATCTCATAAAAGTGTAGCAATTTCCAGAAATACGACATGAAAAACCTCACAAGAACCTCACAAAATAGAACAATTATTACAACACAAATTAGTTCCGGTACCGAACAAAGTAGTTGTACTTTCTAAAACACGAAAATATTTGCTCACAATGGCGTATGTCCACAAAAACTATTTATATCATAATACTTAAATATTGAAGTAATCGTTCATGGAGTCCACTTCATAAACTGTAGAGAAATTTCACTGTTCCTCAGCCTGTAGCACATACTTAAACAATTATTTATTCTTCTCTCTGAAATGTTTTTTTTTAACAATGACATTTCAATCAACATCTCCAGCCTGGTTATTGGATAACAAATATACAGAGTAAATCAAAATAGCTTAAAATTACACATGTCTGTGTTTATGAAGAGCACGAGTCATGGACTCATACTAAATTAAATTCATTCTTTGTAATTTAAATTTCATATGTAACCATCCGTAATTAATACATTTTAAATTTATTTTTGTACACGATTCGACTGATAAAAAATACATAAACTTAATGTTTATACATAGCCTGTAGATAAAATTTCAAAGTTAAACAATTTATTAGCAATTTATTTTTTGTACACCCTCACTCATAAAAATATTAACTCACAACGGAAACACAGACAAAGTTTTGTAGTTAATATACATGTAATTTTAATGATGTGATTGATTTTATCATGAAACTACTTAAACTGACATATGTAATTTCAGTTTATAAGTAGCTAAAAAGGTAAAATCCAAATACATAGTCGGTGATTTGACTAGCAAAGTCCGGTTAAAAACGGAGATTCTGTTTTTGCCAGAATATATGAAGTTTCGCCTTGTTCCCTCAAGCATTTCAGGATGGTAAATTGTAATTTAGACGACAAATGCATTAAATAAATAATTGTCTGTGGTAAAAGAGGTGTTATGTTATCTACAAAGTACAGAAGTCAAACAAGCCATACAAAGTACAGAAGTCAAACAAGCCAAACATCAGCCTGGACCGGTCGAATTGATGGAATGTTTACATAAATGACTCGTTCAGAAAGACACTGGTTTAATTCCTGTTCTGGAAAAACAGCTCTTCGTAGACAGGACCCTTAATTATTTGCACAAAATGCCCATGTGCCATACAATCAGTTATAATTTTTGCTACATTTGGTTTCTGAGCATCCAACTTAGCAGCAGTGTAGACATATTGTCACACTCTGTATTCCAGTCAGTACTTTGCCCTTTGCCACCGAACGAATTATTCTTTCCAAAGATAAAATGCCAAGTTTTGAAAGGTAATTGGATTATATCAGACTCGGTGACTGGTCATTCTACGTGAAAAAACCTGAATTCTTGGTAATTACAGGTAAACTAAATTATTTGTTTGCCGTTCAGAAATGAAAATCTTAACTCTTGTAAGAGTTTAGAATGTTAGTCAGATGCCTACATTTTCAATAAATAAATTAATAAATTAATAAAATAACTGATATTAAAAATGTACAGACAAATATCGAAGGAAAACTAAAATCAGTATATTTGCAAAAAAAAACTCTTTTTACAGATATTACATTTTATATAGGTGGTACAAATAATTTTACTGGGTATATTGACATAATTACATAAGGTAAGAAATCTTATAACTCGGAAGAAAATTGTTGGGTCATCCAAATATATTATAATATATAGTATAGTAGTCTCCAAGAATATATGTACACTCAAGCATACAGTAACTGATCATCTGCAGCTCGCTGACACAGTGATGCAGAATAGTTGGACGCACATGTACTTCGTCTCTTCTTAATTATTAGCTCAGCGCCGTGCAGGAGGGGTCAAATAAGTCATGGGTCAATAGCAAAAGGTTCACAAAATCACAATAGTCTAAATGCTTGCTTGTAGGTATACCTAAATAAAAAAACTGTTGCATATATTTGGCATGTTTAACTCGTATGTGATTGTTAATATCTGGTAGAGCCACTGAAAGTGTCTCGTGAAAGAAATCCTCGAGGAAAGATTGCAGGACGTTTGTGGCGCTAATAATAGGCGCTTGCAACACATTTCAAGTGTTGTTGGCGGCTTTCGTTGTGGCATCCTAGCTCATGTGGCGAAACAAGAGTAGGTGGTTCGATCCCAGTGTCTAACACGAAACTAAAGGGCGCCGAGTTAGGTAAACGAATGGTTTGGCGATTACATTTAGGTCAGTAAATGCCATTATCTGACGGCTTTATGGGCATAACTGTACTGCACAAAAAATTAAATAAATAATGTTGGTTAGAACCTGCCAGTCACATTTACGCCATTGCCAGTTGTGCGCCGAAATAATAAGACACATCTTTAAACAAATATGTAACACATTCTGTGAACATTAATACAGCCAAACGGCGATTTAAGATAAGTTCAGCCATTTAACATATGTAACTTATACTATTATGTTAGTATTTTTAATATCAATATAGTTTTAATATTGGTACTACTTTTTATGTTGTCACTCGGTGAATATATGAAAATTCACACTATACATGGGGACTAAATACCCACGAAACATAACACTGCCCCCGTGTGGTAGACACCCCGTATTGCGTAAGTTACTCAGGTTGCATATCGGCAGGCGTCATTAAACAACTTGTGAAAATACTACAAAATGGACTTTAACGAGAAACAATACCCTATGAGTATCACACAGACAACCTTATTTGTTACAGTTAAACATTTGTTTAGTAATTTACCAAAGAAGTGTTTATTAAAATGCACGGTTGCTACTTTTCGAGCAGTTACAACGACCCTTATATGAATTTTAGTAGTGTTGGAGAGATGATGTTACAAAATGCAAACAAAAAATTTTAGCAACTTAGTTCACGCACAACCTGTACGAAAGTGTGGTATTTGATATCACGTGGTTTTATATTTACATTTACGAAAGCATTATCAAACCTTTCCTTTAAGGGCGCGTACCACCAGCATTAAACATTTTAGGCTGTAAGTCGTTTGTACGTTTTCAACATATTTCGTCACAATGAATCCCCTCCCGAAATATGTCGGTTTAATTAAGAATCATATATATATGTATGTATATATACGCACAATTATTTACATACACATAGGTTGAGCTGAGAGAGAGAGAGGAAGAATGATACAGCGAAAAATAATTCTTGCATTGTTCTATGAAATCTTGTATTTTCTGTTTACAGGAAGTCCAGAAGACATCATAGGCAATATTTCCTCGCGGTATTAGTTTCAAGGAAAGATTAAGCCACAAGGACCACAATGTATACAATATGTCAACACATAGGCCTACAGGTAATTATACAGAATGTCTGATAGTGGCGTAGCCAGGAATTAAGTTTTGGGAGAGGGGGGGGGGGCAACAGTCACCCATCCCATCTAATGAAGCGTTGGGTCCGGGGGTCCTCCCCAGGAAAAATTTGGATTTAAAGGTGCAAAATGAGACTATTTTAGCAGTTTTCCTAGTGTGTATATATATATATATATATATATATATATATATATATATAAACCTTACACAGTCTTGCTATGTTTTCCTTTGATTTTATAAAACTTATTTCTTATGTTATCAGTAATTTTTAAGACTGTCGTAAAGTGTCTCTTAAAGATTTATTAAAACGTGTTTTTATAACGAATAAAGATACATTTTAATTGTTATGTATTATTTGTTGGTACCTCATATATATGCAATCTCTTTATTAAAATCTTTTAATTTAACTTATCTGAGTAACGCAATATTTTTAGCCTGAATGATCAGAATAAAAGCATACGTTATTTTCCATAAGTTAAAAGGCAATTCTTGCTTAGCACTTGAACTGTGATATATAACATGTCATACGTGTTTTGTTTTACACAAAACTGCCAAAATTATTGCCAGTATCTTAACACATTAGAATAAATCACAGTCCAAATACGCGCCTATATTTTTAAAAATATAGCACACATTTTAAACATATTTGTAACACCTTTAAAAATGAATGTAACTGCTTTTTTAAAACTGTCGTATCGAGAAAAATAACAACAGAACTTGTAAAACAGAAATATAACAGCATTTGTTTGACCTTACACCTTATCTTCCACCTTTAAAGATCACATAAATATGTTTGGCAGACATCTTACTGGCAGGTTGTTGGCTAGCCAGTCCCTACACACCAGAGGGAACAAGCTTATCGCTGACGAGAGTAGTTGAATACAAGACTGCAGTGAAATCACTGCATGCCTCTTTAGTGTTCTGTTCATGAAGACGATATTATTCTTTACGGATTCGCCTGTCAGTGTCAGTGTATGACAACGTTTTAGGCCATGATTTGACATGTATAAAACAAAACATATCTTTATATTTAAAAAATGTTGAAATGTTGAAAATTTCATTTTAAAATTCAACCCTTTATATTATATACAACAATATTTTATTATAATTTATTTTTGGTTTTTACATGTGCCTATGACATTGTTATACACTGTGAATTTTTTCGGTTTGGTATGTTAGTTGGTTTTAGTGGCTTATATAAAACCGTAAAGTGCAAATTTTGACGTTTACGACTCATTACCCAAAAACTGTGAGATATGCATAAATTTCCTAAGAGGAAGATTTAATCACAATTTATGTCTTTAATAAAAAATGTGGTACAAATATAAAAATAAAAACAGATGTTGAAAACTGAGGTGAACTACGCCCTTAAGGTGTCTAGTGAACGACTGGATAAAATCTAAACTACTAATTTTTTTGCCAAGTAGATATTTTATTGTCGAACGTCTATTTATATAGCATTGGACAGTAGTATGCTTTGTTTTCTGGTAAAAAATTAAAATTGGTATTTAGAAAAATGGGGCGCAGAAACACAAAATCCATAACAATTAAAAACTATAATTTTTATAGTTTTTAATATGACAATATCCACGACTCTATAAAAATAGACTTCCAAAAATACTCGCGTTTTGGTTTCAAAATAATTTTAACATCTTTAAACCTATCGCGCAGAGGTATTTGTTTACAAAAATTATTTTAAAATAAAAAATTCGAGTAGGCAATTTTTGAAAGTCGGTTAGAGTCCTGGATATTTTCGTATTAAAAATTATAAAACTTTCAGTTTTCAATTTTAATGGATTTTGTTGGTTTTTATCCCTATTTTTTTCTAAACGCCAATTTTTATTTTTTACTCGAAAGCAAAGCATACTACCGTCCAGTGCTATGTAAATATACGTTCGTAATTAAAATGTCTACACGGCAAAAAAATTCATTGAAATAAGATGAGTAGTTTAGATTTGATCGACGATTGAATATTCCAGTCGTTTGCTCGACACCTCAACTTTCCATGCCCATTAAATAGTAGAACTTCTGAAAAGAATACCTATACATAAATAATTTATAGCATTTACATATTTAGGAGAAGATACCCTTAAAATGTTATGTTTATAGGGCTATTCAGTTTGGATTGGGCATTTTTTAGTGGATGAGGTCATTCTCTTAGTTTCTATGTTTTAGTTGGCCTCATTGATGATTCGATGGTGTCAGTTGAATTAAAAATACAATGTTTAAAATTATGGAAAAAAATTTGCGTGTACGACTAGAAGTTGAAACTGTTCTACCGCTACCTAATTTAGCAGTCTTACTCACACAATTCTAGTAACCGAGATTAGTGAGTTCTTTGAGTTACATTTCACAACTCAGGCCCAATTACCTGACAAATTACATAAGAAACTTTACAAGACCTCGTCGGCTCTACCTCTGAAAACTCATCAAGCTCAACAACTCATATAAAAACGCATGAAATAATTTGCTGGACCGATTTCGGCAAATTTTTATATATTAAGATTAAATGGTTATTTGACAAAAAATTACTGTATCGCGTTTGAGGTCGATTGGCAACGGTTATTTTGACCCGGCAAAGTAACATTATTTCACTTAAAATATATGATTTTGTGGTTTCTCTAAAACTTTTAACCGGAAAAAACAAATATAGTTTTTAAACACTCTACTCTCAACTATCTATTTTTTCACAGAATGACCTGAGAACTAAAAAAAGTAATATATAGCAAAGCAAAGTTATCACCGCAGTGTCAAAATTCCCCAATATACGGTAAAAATAAGCAATATAATTTTAACTGCCCATACACCATTGAAGTAATTAATTTTAAACCTTACCGGTACTATTACACCAGCGTCATCTTCCTTTTCTTCTTGCTTCGGCACTTTGATAAAATATGACAATAGATTATTTCCTTTTCTTTTATTCACACATATCAAAACTTTCGTGCAACGTAACTTCACAAAAAAAAATAATAAAATTACATTTTAAGGAGCGTAAAACTGCGAAAAAGCTGACGTAGCACAGACATTTACATCGCTGCAGAAGTGATACATTCAGTCTACAGACTGAGACTACAGTCAGGTCATGTGGATAACAAACTCGGCACACTTTCTAGTCCCTTGAAGCAGGCAGTGCTATTGTTTGAAGGGTGTGGTTCAACGGGTAGGTAGTGGCTGACCAGCCTGCAACCCTGCTGTGACAAGAGACAGCACTCGGAAAAAATATTAAAAAAGTAGACGGGAGAGAGAGAGGCTTTGACCCGGACGTGAATTCTTGCAACTTAGTACAAAACATACTTAATTCCAGATTCCAATGAACCAGACACATTATTATTATTGAAATAAACCCTATATAATGTATTTATGAACATTTTAGTAATTAAACTGCCGAAAACTTTAATAAATACATTTATGCAGCATTAGACTGATATTTTTAAATTTGAGTCATTCACTTTCGGGGGGGGGGGGCTGGCCCCCTTGGCCCCCAAAACAGCCACACGTATGGTATCCGATTGTTAAAGTTTTGGAGTAACAAATTTATTTCTATTTCTGTGTGTTTCACTCAGTTTGACAGGATATAGCTGTGTTGTGACATTATAAACTCTAATATACAACTAAGTGTTTGTTTTCTGTCAGTTGTGTTATTTGAGCAAACAGACTAGTCAAACTTTGCAGTGACGTAGCCACAACGTTACGATAAATGTGCTCAATATTTCAGGAGTAAACTAAATTATTTCTATATTTGTTTCTGTCACAGTTCGGTAACAAAGTACGTGCCGTGTTTCTACATCACGTTATAAAATTTTAAACTATGAAAAAACGCAATCGAATTTTTTCTAAGATAATGCTGTTAGGTCGTTTGGGTTAAGTTGCCACATTCGTTAAAAATATTTCAGTACCAGACGTTATACAATCAAATACAAGTAACATTTTCTTTAGCGTTCAGGGAACATGTGACGACTAACTGACGTCTTTGTCAGACTAGGAACATGTTGGAAATGCACGATATGAAGATATGAAGACAGAGGAACGTATTCTCACCGGAGTACGGAATGCATCTATCGCAGCAGCCACAACGACCTCCCTTTGGCTTTATTGCTCCATCGACGCAGTTCTCCTTGGTGACCTCAGGGCAAGGTGAGTACACCTTACAAGCGTTCGGTGGGCAATATAGGCCTAAGGTATCAGATTGGTACACCTGACTGGCCATGAGCCACACTAGCACTGCCGCCAACTGTGAAACATTCATCTGGAACAGAGGTAATCGTTAAACACACTGAGCTATGTTTACATCAATGTACTTTAAACAGTAGAGCAGATATTCTCGTCAAACACACGGCTTTACGTGGAGAAAGGAAAAATTCGCGAATTCTATTACCTGCAAGTATTTATCCGCTGACCTATGTATACCCAAGTCCCGACCATTTTTCCATCAGCTGCTACTCACTGGAACAACAAACAATGAACAAATAGTAGGCCGTTGATTATGCTAAGGTCAATGAACTCTAATATGCAGATCACTGAATTCACGAATTCTTTCTTTCCTTACATATATGGTAACAGCACAAAATAAATAATCTATCAGGAGTGATACAAGGGTGAGGCGTATCTTCGGGCCCACATAAAAGTAATTAAAGCCACGTGTAATCAAATAAATTGTTTTCTGTAACCATTTTATTGCAAGATATACTGTAACACGTTTGTTTCATAATTTAATATTAAGACATGGTATATGTTACAACTCGAGGAAGAATATAATAGAATAACTAACGTTATCATCGGCAACTTATCAAATCTTTTTCATTTCGGTTTTCATATAAACTCTCGCGGTGGACATGAAAATTAAACGGTCACTTGAAATTAGATAAATCAGTTTATGCGATCGTTCGTTTTGTCAGGGATTCACTATTTTATTTGAATGTTTACTGCATGTTCATATGTGGCGAATGTGATTTCACCTTCGTACAAATTTCCTCACGTTTTTATTTGTCTTTATAAATCCCAGTTAGACCAAACAACCCTGAAAAATAAACAGATCGGAAACCACGAGAACCCAAAGATAAAATCTGTACTTTGAAAACCATGTAATGTCACTTCTGTTATTATTTAATTACAGTGCTGTCTCTGACACTGTACAACACTCGGTCGTACTAATCAGAACTACACCAGGAGTAGAGCAATAGTAAGAACTATCTCCTAACACGCTGCTACACAGATCAAGCGCTAGCTGTATAGGCCTCTTAAAATTACTCTGTGACAGATGTATGAACTGTGACACGACTGTTCTTCCTACGTGTCACCATTAAACTTATTCCTATTATGCTTATACAATGCAAGAATCCACAACACAAACTATACTTCTGTGATTTTAAAATTGCAGCATTATTGTTAGAAACATGATGTAGAGGCCTCTCAAAATACGTACCTTCAATTGGCATTTATTAAGATTGCTCTAAATCCACAATGATTCGTAGAACATAAAAAATCTAAAATACTGCATTGGCTTTAACTACAAAATATACACAAAAAATAAAAGGATTCGCCGGATGGATTCTAATTTGAAACACACAACCAAAGCAAACATGTATTAGTTTGAATATGCTCAAACAAATTTTAATCTAGAATTTATGGAATATTTTGATACTGGCCGATTGAAGACTGTTAAAAACAGGATTCAGTTCAGTTAAACGCACTTCTTGCTAGACCGACAAACCAGTATTTTACGGTTTTCATAAATTGCTCGGTTAAAAAATGCTTTGTTGGATATAATACATACTTGTTTCGCCATATACAAACTTATGTATGTCTGACTGTGTAAAATCTTATTTATTTAGTAGTTGACGGTCTCTCGAGAGGCACCTACAGGCAGAGCGTGGTCCGTTTTCCCCTGTCATCAGAACGATACGTCATTTAAAAGATGTTTATTCAAATATATGCATAATTCGGTATGTCGTTCGTAAAAGCGTTTCAGATAAACAACACGACCGCCAATATGCTGACGCGGTATTTATGTGTCATGAGAACAACGTGCGTACTTAAACTCGGTACACATTACCCACGAATTAGCACCGAATCCCGTTCCTAATTCAGTACAGGAAGCACTGCAACAGTATGTACCGCAACCACGCTGGTTTCAGAGAGAATTTTGTATTTAACTTCATAAATAGAGCTCGTCCTATTTCCGTCGTAGTGTATGCTCAAGCACATGCACAATGCACAGTTTCAGCCGCCGCGCAGGGTTGCCAATATCCTTTGAATAGAGATAAAATTCTTGTTTCGTACTGAACATGCGACTGTGGGATGTTTCATACCTAAATAATACGAGATAGTTATTTGGCATCTACGTGAAACTTTTGTTATGAAATAGTTTTAGGCAGGCTTACAGTGGTAATTTACGACACATAACAACCAGTCTCGCACACATATTTTCTCCTTTATGTACCGACACATGGAATTAAACAGTGACAGTGTGTACACGACACAAATATTTTGCTATAGAATTCTGTTATGAAATCTCAATTGGCGTTAACTAACATAACTAAGTAAGTAATTGAGTAGGTAATTAGGGATAGTGTGTACCAAGCTTTAATAAATAGTTATTTTGGCCATGTAATCTAACGTTACCTGAATACTATCTGCATGGCGCATAAAGATTCATTTTATTAAATGAGTCCACTTCTTCTTAGTTTTGGACAGTGACTTGACCTGGTTGGGGACATCGATAACCAGCAGCAAGCTACGAGGAGGTTGTTTGAAGACAGGAATCCTTGATAGAGAACAAATAACTGAGGTTGTTTGGAACAAGAAATTTTTGTTACGGAAAAGTAAAGAACGTTTCCAGCTACGAGGGAAGACAGACTTCTTTAGAGCGTGGGATAGAATCCGAAGGACTAATGGGTACCAAGTCCATCTCCACACCTAGGAAGGAAGGATGTATCAATATCTGCTTACAATGTTACATATGATGTGCGAGGTCTGCTGGACTCCAGAAAACCAGAGTATCCTAGTGTCCTGGCAGGAAAAATAGTACAACTTACCACGGACTACGCAGGGGATGTTCTCGTCGACGCTGAAATTTTAAATGCACCCATAAATTTTCCTCGATAACAGCAGCATACAATTTACATATTCTTCTGAACATTTACAAGCAAAAAATCTGTGTTAATTATTCAACCCCCACGTCAGATTCACCGCTGAGACAAACCGGGATGCTTGGATGTATGAGAAACAGAAGATACTTCAAGTGTCAAGAATGTCGTCAACCATGAGGATAAATACATTTCCTACAAGGAAACTGCCGACATCATCCTAGTGAACTTGACATCTGGGACGGTTCAGGTCGTCATTGCGAACTTCGGTCACGCAGACCCATTCCATTCATTCTTAGTACTTTTAATGATTTTTCCTGGCTTGCTCGTAAGCGTCATCGGAGTACAGATATTTCCATTTGAATTATTTATTTCTATTGTGATATAGAACTAACAGGAAATACATGTGTCGAAATGACCCATACGAGTTGTGATTTGTTGTAACTGTATAACCAGTAGTACGTTATAGGCCGTTCACGGTAAAGTGAGCACTGCATAAAGTTTTATCTCGGCTGTTTTGCAGTTATCTTTACTTTTTTTTAGTATGAAAACTTCCATGTAACTGAGAAACAGTGTAAGGGTTTCAACTCACTCAAGAAAGTTAAATATATTGGCCAAATAAAACATATTTTTGATTAATTACAAGTTCTGCTGAGTGTTCAGTTTATAGTGAACAGCCTATAGTATTGTCCATCGGAAGTTACTACGTAAACCTCCCAAACAACATAACTTATTTTCTGTGTATCACAATTATTTTAACCTGTTCTACCATAATTTAATTCACATTTGCTATATAAACAGCTAAATGGGGACCTAAGTAACTATATGAGCAAGTGCTGCTAATTATATTGAAAAATTTCCTTGACGAGGTAAGTTAAAAGTCAAGAGTTTTTACTGCGAACTAACGTCCGCAGCAGCACAGCCACTATTGTGACATATGCGCTTCCTTGCGAAGTAAACATTAACAGCAAACTCCACACGACTGCCGCAGAATATTGTCATTTGACTACCGGTTCTTCTAGTTACATTCACACGTTTAGGTCTAATAAGTATTGCTTCTAAACGACAATACAGGACAATACAGATTACAGTTTCGTTATATTTGTTTAATAGTTTTATCACTGAGATTTCCTACTTGCTGAATTTTGTAAGCACTGAGAGAAAAAGTTTCTTGATTCAACCAACGATATAGTGTTGTTTAAAACAAATATTTAGTTAACAAACATTTTTCGTTAGATCAACAAAGCAGTCTTGTTATTTCCTAATCTCATTTAGGTTAAATAACTAAACCAGATATTGAAACAATAATTCAACATTGTTGAGTCTACAAAATCTGGCGGTCAACTTAATATTTGTTTGAATCAACACTACATCGTTGGTTGCACATACACAAACAAATGTTTGGTTCACTCAACAAATCCTTTTTCTCAGTGAGCTAATTCTCCTACACGAAAAGTATCACGTCTCTACTGTGAATTATTTAGTTCGTTAGGTTAATGTTGCAGGTCGGCTGTATGTTGCCGAAAACTGTTAGTAAGTTGATTCACTATAGAACTATAGTCACTGTTGTATAGCAGCGCCGGAATGAAACAGTGGGGGAAAAGGGATATCCCTTAAAATAAAAAAATAAAAAAAAAAAAACTGCCGACCAGCGGCACCTTTCGAAATGATTCTCACATGCGATAATCCTGACACAGATCGCGCCGGGAATCGAACCCGGATCGCCACATCTTGGCAGTGGGATCCCAGACAGCCTTTAATACACGGATATACCCTGAGCTGTCACTGTTGTCAGGTAACATTACATTTATCAATAACCACAATTTGTTAGTTTCCGCGCAGTTCATAGATAACAAACTGGAAAAATAAACAATTACATGAAAATTTAACTTCCAACTTTTTTATGGCATCAAACATTTTTTTGGAGTTTCCTATTACGGTTGTCCTCGAAAAATTCCAAGCGATTCTTATAGTGTATTCAGTGCTTACGAAACCGTTAACAACCACACAAGGTTTGTTTCTTCGGACTCGAAATACTCGCGGGGCCAAGTAGGTTCCTAGACCGGCCCGACTACAGTAATGTAACAAGTGAAACACAAGTAAGTGGAACAATAAAGTTGCTCGTCCGACAAGAACAATCGTCGAGAATGAGACGGCGATGGTTCGCCACTGCCCTCCGTACTGGTTGGAGGTGAAGTGCAAGTTTGATTAAATCATAGTTTTATACTTTTATGTAATATTTTAGATTTGTAGACGGTACTTTTGATTACATTTCCCTCGTACGAAACTATTTCAGCTCTAATAGATCCCTCATACATTGGCGTCAAAGCCGAAATTTACATGTCGCTCTGCCACGCAAATTGTGAAAACAAAATTATTTGACTACGGAAAAAAAAATAATTCGCAGCAAAATAACATGCCAGGGGCTACATAAAACTATATATATATATGTGTGTGTGTACATACATACACAAACTAGTGAACAACTTTTTTAAATATCTGAATTAGCAACTACTTTTCTGTATTTTTTTTAAAATCTGAATATTGCATTCTGGGTATGTAGAAGATTTATAACGTAGTTCAAGGGATGTTAGTTAACCGAGAATTATTTTATTCCAGTAAGTCAGTTGGTTTTCGCCATTCAGATACGCATCTAAAATCAACTGACATACCAAACTGAAAAAATTCACAGTCAACAACAATGCTGCAGGCTACAAAAAAAAAAAAACGCGTGATTTAAGATAAAATTAAACAATAAAAAAAAAATAAAAAAAACACGGAAGTATTTAATTTTTTGTTTTTATGCATTGTTTATGTACCTATAATTATGTACATAAAACCGTAACATGCAAAATTTCGCATTGACTAGCCATTATACAAAATTATAAGAAATAAAGAAAAGTTTCTTAAAAGAAAAATTCAGTCACAATTTATTTCTAAAGTAAAAATAATATTTCGGTACAAATATAAAAATAAAATTCTGACAAAGAAAATTTATGTAGACCGTGCCCTTAAGGGACAAACATAATACCCAGTCGTAACATAAGTAGGTGGCAAATAATTTCACTTCCCATACCGCGAATCGAACCGAGGATCCTTAACCAAACGACCAGGAGATCTACTCATGAGTCAAGCGGTGTGACACCTTTAAACTAAAACCTACATAATTTTCGAATTTCTCAAAAAAGGTTAAAACTAATTTTATGTAATAGCGAATATGTCCGACTGCACGTATGGCTGGACGTGCGCCACAAATTTCCCCGTTGATCATATTTCATTAATCTAAGTGCACGGTAGGGCTTAGTTACCTGACTTGACTTAAGTATGTTTCATATAGGCCTAACCCGTGTCCATAGTTTCATAATGGCGGTAACTTTAAATTTTTTCGATCATATCTAAATAACAGTATTTTAAAATTTTACCAAACTCAGCACACGTAAATTACAATACAAGGTGACTTGGCTTTTATGTATTTAGTTCATGCCATGTTTATATTTTCAAATATTAGCAACTGATATAAAAATAATATATGTCATACATAAGGAAATATATTTTAGAATTTTATTGAACATGGTGCCTCGTACTACGCACAAAGTTTTAACATTTTTCTATCGAGCTAGATATATAAGGATCCATACTTTATAATTTCATCAAACTTGGTACACATATACTACAAAACGCTGACTTGATTTTTAAGTATTTAGTTCATCCTGTGTTAAAAATTTCAATTTATTAGGACATAATTGTTAGTATTTCACATATTTTACTACACATATACAATGTACCAATCGGACTTGACTGTTGTGTATTTACTTCATCCTGCGTTCATAATTTCAAAATGGCTGCCATTATTACATTTTAGCATGGTATTACATATCTAAGGAAATATTTTTCAGATTTTCACCAAACTTGTTACACGTATGCTACATGCAAATAAGACTTGACTATTACGTTTTTCGTTCATCCTGTGTTCATTTCTAAAAATTATGGCTTTTTTATATTTTAGCATAGTATTCCATATCTCAGAAAACAATTTTTTTTTTTTTTAGAATTTCACCAAACTTAGTACACATATACTCCATACATAGTTAACTTTGCTTTCGTGTATTTCGTTCATCCTGTGTTCATATTTTCAAAATGGCGGCCATTTTAATATATTTTATTATAGTGCGACTAATTTGATGAAATACTTTCAGGAAAATCATAATAGGCCTACTTGGTACACAAACTACAACTAAAACTGAATTAACTTTTGCCTGTATTGTTTATCCTTTTGTACTATTTAAAAAACGGCGGCCATATTTTTACCCTTACGAAAGAAAGACAACTCAGAAAATTTTTTCCTCAATTTTATTAAACTTGGTACTCGTTTATTACTTAGCAAGTTGACTTATATTTAGTAGTTTTCGTGTATCGTACATCTGAATCAGTATTACAATTTAATATTCCCATATTACGTAGGCCTAAATGATTTAAATGTTAGGGTTAATTTGTACCTAATTTTGAGGAACGTAGGCTCATAAGTTATGCTGGTAACGTATTGTTATATTTTAGCATAGTAAAACAATACTAGGAAATACATTTTCGAATTTTTTCAAAATTGGTAAGCGTACACTACATACAAAGCTGACTTCAGTTTTGTGCATTTCGTTTTACTTGTGTTGTAATTTTCAAAATTGAAGCCATTTGTATTTTTTAGCTAAAAACGATATATTTCAGGATATATATGTATGTATGTATATATATATATATATATATATATATATATATATATATATATATATATATATATATATATATATATATATACACACACACGCACACACATTTATTTTGTCAACCATAGTACACGTATACTTATTGGTAAGATGACTTGACTGTTACGTATTTTCTTAACTTCGTGTTAATATTAAAAAAGAAAATAAGGTTGTTAAACGGTATTTTGTCAAACACACGAATTATCTGAAGAATAACTTTTCAGAATTTGGTGCAAATTGTTTCACATAACGCTTATAGATATGACTTATAGACATTTGTGTTTTTTTGTTCATACAGTGTTCTTGTTTTTAAAATGGAGGCTGTTTGAACATATTCACATCCCACGAGATATAACAGGAATCAGTTTTGACAACTACTGTTTAAATGTTAAGCGGTGCCTATCTATAACAAATCTGAGCTGTCTATAAAACCATCCATCAGAACGCTATTGTCAGGTACGCTCTCTAGATAATATTAAGATGCAAGAAGCGAGGAACTAATTCTAAACTAACACGACCTCTATCGCCGCAACACTTACTCATTTATTTTATAGATAGCACGTTAAGATGCTTCCCTCCAGCACTTGAAGTGGGTGCAACAAGTTTCATTTATCAACTTCTTTGACGAAACTGCTGATAACCATTTACGAAAAGAACAGCAATACTCCTAAACATATAGATTCCGGCCTGTTTATCCACAGAGTAAATTTTATGTCCTTAACATTATTTTAGACGGTTTTTTTACTCCTGTGTTTTAAAAGACTCCAAACTGATTAATAATACACATAAACATGCCTTTGAATTATTTTACGTTATAGAAGCAGGAATCGTAAACTATCACTAAAATATATTTTACAATTATGTGTATATAGGCAATAAAACGTACATAAATATATACAAACATGCATATATGGATTAGTCATTGTAAGCACCGCATATCTTAGAACACTCTACGCACGCTTCTGCACTAAAAATATCTTACCTTTGTGCTGTCTGTAGTTACCAGGTAGGTGAATTGTCAGTCGTTTTGTAGCGAACGTAAATATATTACTATCGGACAAAGAAAGTTACTTATTTCAATTCACAATATATTTTATATCTTGTCGCACGTGCTCAGCAGCTACCACTAGTCTACTCGCCACATACACAGCGTAGCAAATAACATCAGGCTTGTATGTTAACCGAATATATAAGGTAGTTCGGTGAAGGCGGGAAAAACCAGTATCCATGAGCATTAGTGTTCGTTTTTATTTAATGAACACCTGTAGCGAAGCTGCAAAACAGCACGAGAAATACCGGTTTGTACTGCCTGGTGAAGAGGTATTATTACAGCAGGAAGCTCTGTCTGGAGAAATCCCTGATCATCAAGTACAACCAATCCTTTCTATTATCTGTCAGTAACCATCGAAGGTTAATGTTTTACGAAATTTCATTAATGCTTGACACCAGAAAAATAATGAAGTTTTGCACAGGAAATATGCAGGGTGTTAATGTGGGTTAGACTTAAATCGATTTCTCTTTCAAGTGCGTAAACAGAGTAAGGGAAAATTAAAAGCTTCACTCAAATCCTCTTCTGAAACTATCAAGGCTAAAATCAGATAAATATAAACGCAGTGAGATTTAAAACTAAATTAACATAGAAGTGACGAAGAAATATTTACGTTGAGAATTCGATTATGCCAGAGCTTCCTCCAAACACTTTCTTAGCCGTTTTTCAGAGCACAGTAAGCACATTGTTTTGCCTGTAGCCTTGTGGTTTATATTTGCTATAAAATGCAGTTCTATCAGTGTCCATGAACATTTGGCTTCATGTTGGAGCTACGTGCAACTACAATTACTGCCTCTGAACACCTGGTACACGAGTGCTGCTTACGAGCACAGTTTACTGAGTTCCAATCTGGTGTCTTCTGCAGAATGTTTGTGTACGTTTACTGTGCCTAAGCGAAGTGTTAAGACGACACTAATGTGCAGCAGCACACGTGGGCCAGGTGGAACACTACTAACTGGAGGCCATGACCTTTCATTTCGCAGTGATTTCGAAAATATTTTTTGAAACACAACCTGATACATATATCAAAAATGTATTCTGGCAGTTTTAACACTTATATATCATTGTTTGCATCTGAATTTTTCTGTTGCAATACACCAAACAGATTTGTAGATCCCCCCCCCCTAAAATATCACAAATTTTGTTGCGAAAGTAAGCAAACTATACATTATTAAAAAAAAAAAAAAACGCTCAATGCGAATAGTGCATCGTATTACTGTTAACATTCAAATTTTTTTTCAAAGAATTTGGTTTAAAAATAATTTAGATATTTACAATTATCTGAAATAAATGAAAGGTCGTGGCCTTAATAATGCAACATGAACGCTACATCTGACAGTCTCAGATACAGCGTTGTGTGACATCTGTGATAACATATATTCAACGTTTGTTCGCCAATTCTAAGGCTTTCCAAGACTATTGTGTCCCCAAGTGTCTTATATCAAATTTCTTGTCTCAGTGTCGGCTATCTCGCTAAAGGATGTTTTAATCGTCATTCATTAACAGCCTGTATATGCGCGTTTACGAATAAAGCTGACCCAAGTGACCTTTGCCGCAAGTTGGTATGACCTTGCCGACTGAACACCTCTAGTTTTCATAGCGCAAACAACACACCGGCTTCTGAGAAACAACACTCGTGAAAACAGCGGTGAACATTACCATGCCATAGATAAACAGATGTTATCACACTCGTGTGTTATTTGTTGAAGGCCGTGGACGTAGGAATTCCCGGCTACGTGTAGTTTGCTGTGTTTTATAAACTTGCATAGACGAAACGAGACTCTGAGGAAACAGAGGGAGTTTGCTAAATGTGATTTCGAGGAGGGGATGACCTACAGAATACACCCGGAGTGACGTCAACAATCTCTTATAATACAGTTGCAGATTGGCAGCACTGTTATTCGCGTCAGCATCTGACGGTCATTCATAAATGTAAGTGTTGCTATGTAGTGAGAACAGGCAAGCTACGAGACTATTTGTGGCGTTATAGCTCTCCGGATGTGCAGTAGGCCATGCTGGGGTTGGTATCGGCTCTGGCGGCAGGAAGGACAGGTTTTACATGTTCAATTAAATTATACATATAGATAACTAAGGAAATTATTTTCTGAATATCTTCAAACTTGGTACAAACATACTAATTAGTAAAGCAATTCGGCTTTAAGGCATCGCTCTTTAGTTTTGCAAGGATCCCGAATTTTTTTAACGCAAATTAATGTGTATATATATATATATATATATATATATATATCAAAATTTCATTCTACAGTTTAAGGCTGTTCAAGGGCCTCGGGCATGTAATGAAAGCCAATGTAAAGTAAGGAATTCATAATGTATATGTAGCAAGTATGTGTTTAGTACCTATTTAATAAAGTTTCGGGACTAAAATAGCTTTCGTTTAATTTATTTTAATGAGAATGCTGTCCTAATATAATTCATACAAATCAGAACTATTTTCTTTCCTT
>PNEQ01068775.1:0-30630 GCA_003012365.1 Medauroidea extradentata | reverse complement strand
CTGTTCACAGGCGTATAACAGGCGTTCAGTCGTAGTGCAGCAGGCTTATTGCTCCTTGTACGGTTGTACGACTGTCATGTGGCAGGTGTAGCTGTTCACAGGCGTATAACAGGCGTTCAGTCGTAGTGCAGCAGGCTTATTGCTCCTTGTACGGTTGTACGACTGTCGTGTGGCAGGTGCAGCTGACCACAGGCGTATAACAGGCGTTCAGTCGTAGTGCAGCAGGATCAGCATTGGCCCAGTCAAACAGAAACTCACACGTAACAGACAAGAGAGTCGTCAATAAATACATTACTATGTAGCTAGTAACATTGTCTCTAGTAATGAGGCGTTTTCATTGTTTTTTTCTCATGCATCGTCTTCTAGATGACGTGAATTTGTTAATGAAATATGACTAGCAGTAAATTTTCATTCGGCACGCAGCTTCCGTAATTAGTTAATGTGTTTATTACCAGAGATGATGGTTTATTGCAGGAAAACTTGACGGTATGCTGGGTTTCAACGCACGTTCAATTTACCAGTAGATTCCTGGCTTTCGCTTGCACGAAGATCTGTTATCCTATTTGACTGAGCCAGAAGGAATCCCTCTGTTGAAATATTTGATGCCCTTTATTGGTCTTCAGAAAGCTATATGTCAGACGTAGTTCAGCCAATCATATACGCTGCAAGAAACTACACCGTTTTCAAGGGTGTGTTGACACAAATCATATTAGCGATATACCATCATCTCTATCTATTACGTGTTAACAAAGCAAATTACAACATTGGTAAATATACGTGGACAAAATGGAAAGGGAATCAACCAGAGCCTGCACTAAGGAACCGTCACAGAGTTGACCTACATTGGTTATGGAAAATCCTGGAAAACAAAACTTAGGTTGGTCAGAGCGGGAATTGAACCCAAACCCTCCCAAATGGGAGACGAGTTCTTTAAAACTGCCCCAACGCTGAAACTGAAGACATTACTCATGATTAGTTTCACTGTGCGAAGGAAGTACTATAGACGGCAGTCTGTTACTGCCTAGTTACCCTCGGCAAGCCGTCTCTATCTCACGTTTCCGCTACTAGTAATTAAGGAACCCGCCTGTTGAAGGCTGTGTGTGTGTTTGTGTGTGAGGCACACGGCTGTCACACTTATTGTGATATCGCATCTATGCCCAAAGCCATAAATGTGCGCGAAGTTTTCCCGCCTTAATATTATTACTGTAGAACTTTAAAGGTAACCCTGTAATTCTATTGGACCCGTTACTGTCGCAAAATGCAGTGTAATTGCGTGTAAACATCAATTTTGAAAGAATCAATAAATGTAATGTACGCGGTGTCTTTAAAGTCATATTTGCAACTTGTCTGAAGTGTGTTTCAATTCCGAAGGTAAGCAGTGTGGACGCAACTTTCCTGACCTCTGAGAAAATACGTAATTACGAACACGCTGTACGCAGTTCGGCACCAGCTAGGCGGTCGCCATAAGGGTCTGGTCCTCACAACCAGAATAAATATTTTAAATAAATTGTTACGTGGTGCATTTTGTTTGTGCTTGTGTATTTGGCTGGGGATTTTTGAATCATATTAAATTATTTAATTGCCCGCTTCGAGGATTCGTAGGACATAAATATTTAATACTATTTAATAGACAGTATATATCAAATAAATAAGACATAGTTATGCTAAGAAATATAAAGGAAAGTAAATGAATTGTGAACATATATCTGGTACACAAGTTATATATATATATATATATATATATATATATATATTAGCTGTTCCCCGCGGCTTTGCTCGCGAATATTATTCGTAACTGATAATATTTACTTTAATAGGAAAACCTATTTGTACACAAGATTGGTACTTCAGTCATCAAGTGTTAGAATGTCCAAGCGGCTAGTTGAACTAATTCTGCAGCAGGATAAGTAGCTATAGCTGTCCACACAAAAAGCAGTCTTAAGTTTGTCCCTGCCACTAACAGCGACTTCGCCTGGGCCTTATTAAAGCCCTGCCAATTTGAGGTTGTGGGGTAATTACAGACACCTAAGGTAAGAGGTTAATCGAATGAAAAACATATGTTTACCCTTTGCTCAACCATTGGTAATGGTGCCCTCAATTATATATTTTCAAAGTATTTACTTTAACTTTGTTGCCATTACAAAGTTTCAGTGGGTAAAGGTTTCGCGGAAACGTATTTGGTGCTCCAAATGTGAGATTAGTGAGATTATATATCGTCATTTTACTGCCAAATGTGACAAAGTCAAAATGAGATAAAATTATAAAAATGCTAGGAACATGTATTTGTTGTTCACGAACAATTGCCCAAGTTTAAAGTCTATTCGTCGTTTCGTACTGTTGTGTCACAGTATAGTAACATACCACATTTTTGTTAATATCTACAATTTAATACTGTTTTTAAACGAAATAGCATTTATGACTTAATCACTTTCGGCAGTATACCGACGATATGTCAGCTGATATTGTAGAGGAACCTAAGTGGAAAGCGAACTGCAATTTTACCCCTTTTAAAGACTACATGTAAATTGTACTAATTCGATCTGCTTTGTAGTTTTCGTGTGTCAGAATTTAACGTTCGCACGCAGATTTTAACGGAATTCGAGCCCAGAACCTCCCGGAATTTAGACCTGAGTGACAAACAACTGCGTCACGTAACGTAAAAGTAATTCATGAAAATTAAATTTTATAAAAAAATAAATAAAATATCTGTGTCCTGGGCTCATAGAGGTTGTACAACACCACGACTCGATAGGTTACTGTAGAGTGAAACTCCTGTATAGGTTGTTTCTCGCTGCTCGTTCCTGCTTTTCGGATCGTCTACTTGAATATTGACCTACTTAGTTTTATTTTTAATAATCACGTTTTTTATAAAGAAAAAAAATTACATACATATTTTTGTAAATATTTACGTAAGTATCACTCTGACGCGAACAACACCTCAATATCGCTACTGGTAGCGTGGGTTGATGGAAAACAAATTTTGTGCTTTTTCACCCTT
The DNA here is from genome assembly GCA_003012365.1 of Medauroidea extradentata. Lineage (NCBI taxonomy): Eukaryota > Metazoa > Arthropoda > Insecta > Phasmatodea > Phasmatidae > Medauroidea > Medauroidea extradentata. The sequence continues at coordinate 27,632 of PNEQ01068775.1, read as the reverse complement.
TTGGGTGTCGAATTTCGAAATATTTTAAATCTACATCTTAGACATTTGTATAAGTATCCAACTGAAGTGTAAAACACATCGCTAGCCCGTTCAGTCGAATCAAAATCAATCATTTACTAAAAAAACACATATCACCCCTGCACAGTATTGAGAAATCGAATTTCGAAAAATCTGAAAACCGTTTTGCGATCATTTATGTAATCATCTTCCTGAAGCAAAAATTAATTGTATATCTCGACGGGTTCGATAGATAACGAGTATTTATCTAAAACTCATTCAAGGTCTTTTCACCACCTAAGAGAGTTAATTTCGAAAAACCCTTGAATCACGTTTTATAATACTTTATTAGTATCTCGTGGACGTAAAAAACACAACATTAGCCCTCTGGGTTCAAGATATATCGACGATTAATTGAAAACGCTTTTCACCACTTTTCACCCCTTTTCACGTCCTTAGGTGGCGAATTTCGAAAATTCCTGAAATCACTTTTTAGGTATTTGAGAAAGCATCATTCCTAAACAAAAATCACGTCGCTATATAAAAAGCTATGGGATCGATATATATCGAATATTAGTCGAAAACACACATTACCCCTTTTTAACCAGTTTAGGGCCGAATTCGGAAAATGGTACTTGGGATATTTACAAAAGCACCAATTTAAAGCAGATGGCACTTCAATATCTCGATTGATTCGATAGATATGGAAGGATAATCGAAAACACACTTCACATATTTTCACCCCCTTAAATAAAGAATTTCAAAACGTCTTTGAGTCATGTCATAGACATTTGTAAAAGTAACCAATTGAAGTTAAAATCATGACGATAGCCAATTGTGTTTCAAAGATATAGACGATTCATAAAAAAACACATTTTGCCCCTTTTTACTGCCTGGGGGTCGAATTTCAAAAAAACCTGAAACTGCTTTTTGGGTATTTACGTAAGCAATATTTTGAAGTGAATATTAACTCTCTATCCCGAAGGGTTCGATAGATATAGATAGTTGATTGGAAACACATTTAAGGTATTTTCACCCCCATAAATGTTGAACTTCGAAAAATCCTTAAATTGGCTAATATGCATTTTTACGAGTGTCCTATTAAAGTAAAAATCACGATGATAGGTCGTCGGATTCGAGCTCTATCGACGTTTCTTCGGAAACACATTTCACCCCTTTTCACCCCCTTAGAAGTCGAATTTTGAAAAATCCCTTCTTAGTGCTCGCGGGAACACCCACAAAAAATTTCACGATTCTAGGTCCAGTGGTTTGGACTGCAGTTTAATATGTCAGTCAGTCAGCCAGCTTTCATTTATATATATATATATATATATATATATATATATATATATATATATATATATACACACATATACTATTTAAACTTGTCTTGTCGTCAGTGTACTCGAAGCTCAGTGGGCTAAGGTGCATTTCTGGTAACACAAAGTTTGAAGTTCGATACAAACACCCGGGCAAGCAAAACATTCTTCAGTTTAAAATAAATTAATAAAATCATAATGTCCATTTTCTCATATACAAACACAAGCAACTTCGCCCTTATCAGCAATACTAGAGCATTCTATCAGACAGCGATGTAAACGTTGGAACAAACATGGTGGCATCCATCCAGGAGCAGATATGGTGGATGCCGACTGCAGCGCCACCTAGCACCAAATGATGTAAACAAAGTACGACCACAACGCCTACCAACAATCAATGTAAACGAGCATGACCTTCCCACCAGATAATGACTGAGGGAAATTTCGAGGGAAAAAATTCCCACTCAACAAGGGACAGCAGATACAAGATGGAGGACACGATTTGACATATCGACATGAGGTAACACATGATGTGACATATTACATGACGAATTAATCCAAGATGGCGGACAGCATGACGAATTTATCCAATATGGCGGCGGATTAATCCAAAATGTTGGTAGCTGTTCCACAGCCAGGAGCCAGTGTGCCAGAATATACTATTCCCTACTACTGATGTACCATTATATCTTGCAGAGGTCCTCATATGTGTCCCTGTCAACGTAGCTATGCTAGGTATAGATACTCCATACACTCTGGAGCAATCTCAGCTTCCACTGGGTCCTACACTCGAGTGTTGCATCACGTAACTCACCAGTATTTTCTGCAGAAGTTCTCATATGTGTCCCTGTCAATGTGCCCAAGACTAGTATAGATACTCCACACATTCTGGATCAATCACAGCTTCCACTGGGTCCAACACTCGAGTGTTGCATCATGTGACGTACCAGTATTTTCTGTCCAACACTCGAGTGTTGCATCATGTGATGTACCAGTATTTTGTGCAGAGGTCCTCTATGTGTCCTGGTCAATGTACCCAAGACCAGTATAGATACTCCACACGCTCTGGAGCAATTTCAGATTCCACTGGGTCCCACACGGAGATTACATTCCGACCATGTCAGTTATATATATATATATATGCTAAGTTTGTTTTAGTTGTACAGCTATAGCGAGAGATTTGTTGTCAATTCCCCCCGACGCAATTGACAAACTTTCTGAATTATAAGATTTTTTTTTATGTAAAGTACAGATGTGTGGCTGTAGTTCAAGTGTGTTTTCTTAACGCATGATAAATTATAAAGATAATTAGTAAAATTTATTGCTTCATTTTTTGTTGAAAAGTGTTAAAACTCTTCTACCACCTCCCCTCCCCCCCAAAAAAGGTAAAATTTCTGGTTACGCTATTGTAAAATAAATTAGTTCAGGAAATGTATAAAAACACGGCCTTTATTTCAAGGAAATAATTACAACTAAATTCGCAGGAAATTTTGAAGATTAATATAGCCAAAATACATATTTTATTTCTTGTATTCTTTTGCAGGTGATTTATCACGGAATAAATCTTTAAAAAATACTACAACTCACACTGGTGCAGCTAACTATAAAGACACGTGGACAAAAATTGAAGAACGTAATATTTCCCATAACATTTAAACATTTTTTTTTAAATCGGAAATAATTTTGTATTGTTTTCCCCAGAAATCGTCCCAGGAATAAAATAAAACAGAATAACTTTCCAACTTAAGACAAAACTGTGGAGGAAAAATTTTGAAAATGCAATATGTTTCCCTTGTATATCTAAAATAAAGCAAAATCCACAATTTTTACCTTAAGTATTCGTTCCTATTAAACAAAAATAATTAGATATTACACAAATTACAAACGGTGAATTTTACAACTGACTTATGTGAATACCTACAAACTATACACTTTACAACAAAAATCTCTATAGACTATATAAAAGAGAATACTGACTGACTGACTGATTTACTGAATGACTGATCAGCATATCAAACCGCAGCCCAAACCACTGGACCTAAAATCGTGAAATTTTTTGTGTGGTTTTCCCTCAGATCGTAGGCAAGAACTAGGAAAAGTTTTTTGAAACTCAAACTCCATGGGGGTGACAAGTATTGAAAACGTTTTCCGAAGAAACGTCGATACAACTCGAATCCGACGGCCTATCATCGTGATTTTTACATTAATGGGACAAACATAAAAATTCGTACTAGCCAATTTCAGGATTCCTCGAAATTCAACATTTAATGGGGAAAAAGATCTTAAATTTGTTTCCGATTAACTATATATATATATATATATATATATATATATATATATATATATATATATATATATATATATATATAGAATCGTTCGTGATAGAGAGTTGGTTTTCAATTCAAAATTGTGCTTTCTTAAATACCCGAAAAGTAGTCTTAGTATTTTTGAAATTCGCCTCCGAGCCATAAAAAGAGGGAAAATACGTTTTTATGAATCGTCTGTACGACTGGAAAACAAATTGCTATCATAGTGATTTTTACTTCAATTGGTTACGTATACAAATGACTATAACAGGACTCCAAGGCATTTCGAAATTTGATAATTAAGGGTGCAACGCCCCCTAATGGTGCCTGAGGAAACTCCTGAGAAGACCCTTTCTCAGCACACCACCAAGGATGACGAGCGAAAAGTCTGTCACCACCGTTTCTTCCACTTTCGATGAAGACAGACACCCCTTTCGACAAGTCTAATGGAATGCATTACGAAGATGGAACAGAAATATATCAAATTTGAGGACAGCTTTAGTAATCATTAACTACGAAAAATCCTGAGTTGAAATCTACACACATTTATTCAAAAAATCTCACAATAAATTTTTACTTGAATAAGAAAAATATCCATATTATAAAAATACGTTTACAGAAAATGGCTACACACAAACATTTTACTAACCAAGTGAAAACAGAGTAAAACGTTACTTACAATACTGAGGTTAGCCACTTGGAAAAATAGACAAATTTCAGACTTAAATGCTGATACCGTGAATATTACTACAAAAATACGTTTTAGCTACCACAACTATACTTGCAATAATTTCTACAGAATTAATTTCAAAAAGAGTGTCAATAATACATTTAGTTTCAACAAAATATCTACCATATATAGAGCAATGTTACAATACTACGTAGCAAACTCTCAATTTTAAGTTTTAACTTAACTTGTCTAGAAACTGGCATAGCGACGTCCCAGGAATCCACATTTCCAAGTGTCTGAGTGTTCGAGTGTTTTGTGGTTCCTGGGGACGCTTAATTATAGTCAGAAAACTTCTCCTACCATCACAATTTTCCGTCCAATCCGTGAAAGCATGACGTAAATTTCGGCGCACCAAATGCCCTCTATATGATGGTGGCGCTATCTTCAAAAGCAGTGTTGCCAACCGCGTAAAAATATAAAGTGGGAAGGTTCTAGACTAGAGACATCCCACGTGACGTCCAAGGACCTAACACGATGGAATGACGTCACAGCTGACGTAGGTTGGAGGCACACAGTCTTCCTTCTGCTTACTCTGTCGAAAACCATAGCAGGAAACATTCGTGCGGGTCGGAGTGATAGTTCCGTTAAATTGGCATACTCAATCTGAGGCAATTTTAGCAGCTTAACCATAGTTGAGTAAACAGTGTATTTCTTCGTGCGTGTGTAGAACAGCAGCAGCGCAAGAAAATTTGTCGGGTCTGCATTTAAGGTAAGTGTGTGGCTACATCCATTTATTTAACCACGGTCGGGTAGGCAGCAAACTTTAAAAACAGAGACGTGATCGTCTCAAGGGGGTGAAAATACGTAAAATGTGTTTTCGATTATTCTTCAATATCTATCGAACCAATCGAGATATCGAATTGATATTTTCTTTAGATTTATGCTTATGTAAATATCCAAAGTACAATTTAAATATTTTTTTTTAATTCGGCCCCAAAGAGGTAAAAAAGTGTAAAATATGTTTTCGATTCACAATCTGTATGAATCGACCACATTGATCTCGCATATAGCGACATGATTTTTTATTTTAAATTTTAATGCTGAAAATAAATTTCACGAATTTTAGAAATTCCCCTCCGAAGGAGGTGAAAATGGGTGAGTAGTATGTTTCGGTTCCATCTGGACGCTGTGAGGGCCCCCCACCCTCCGCCATGCTGTGACGTCACGGCCCCGGCCGCCATGTTGGGTGACCCTGACCTTTCACCTTGACCTTGATGTCAAGGTCACCGAGTGTCAAATTACCAAAATTGTCCAAAATGTCGTAACTTTAAAAACATTTAAAAAATAAAAATAATTCAAAATTTCAAAAAATTACAAAAAATTACGAAAAATCACGAAAAAAATATTACCTCCGTCTTGTTTCCGGCCGCCATCTTAGAGTTTCTTCCGAGTCTTCCGAAAATGTTACGACTTCGCATTCCATTATAACCCCTCACATATTTGATAAATTAAATTTTAATACAAATCTTTTGATGTTAAAACTTTTTAGTAAAAACTGTATATATAAATATAACAATTGTTTAATTTTATCAACTACCGACACATCTTACCCGGACGAGCTCCATCGAGTCACTGATTTCTCCCACCACTTTTTACATGTATATATAGTCACCATACCCCCGCCCCTATTACCCCTTCCCCTCCCCAGCAAGTATTTAAATTGTCTATTAGGCACGTGATGTATTTCCCCCTCCCCTACTTTCCCCTCTCACTGACACTCGTGTTATAACCCGCTCAAACTAACACCCTCCCTTACCCTACCCTTCCTTTATTTTAAATGGCTGTTAGTCACATGATGAATTCCCCCCTCCCTAACCTTTACTTTACCAACACTTTCTTATACTTCGTCAAAAAAAATAATTTTTATATATAATTCTCACTAAAACAGCATGTCACATATGTCTTCACATAGCAGCTAGACGACCGTGAGAAGTAATGACCATCGATTTAGACTTCGTATTGATCATCAATTTCAAAATTAATCGATATTTTTTTTAATATTGTTAAAATAATTTTAAAACTATATTTAAAAGTCATTAAATGAATACTACCTAAACGTCACTTCCTTCTTCCGATCGATTCCTAATCAAATTAATCAATTATTAAAAAACATTTTGATAAATATTTTTCATTATAATCACCCTAACTTTATTTCCTACAGAACTCAACGTCTACACACACACACACTCCTACCAAACTATCTATAGGCCTATTTACTTAAATTTCCGATAAAATCAATCAACCATTAAAAAAAATATATATTATTCTGGACCCTTACATATGCATGACTCTTCGACTACCTTCCAACATGGTGTACATCATCCAAACAACACCACCCCATCGAAGAAACTGTCATATATATATATATAATATTAATGCTACTTATGCTAATCACGTCACGCCTACACCCCAGCACCTCCATTACCACCCTTCAACCAATGCCCCCTCCCTCCCTAAAACTCTACCTTCACTCTCCAACAGTCCTGTCAGAGCCGGTCCGAACTGTTCATCACTCTCTTTTACAGTACATATACGCAGATATTACTTTCTCTCTGCTTAGCGAACAATTACATATATTCGCAACTCGCAGCTATGCAAATAGCATCATCAAATCTCATATCACTAGTAAGCTTCCATGCCAGATCAGCTATTTCAGTTTCATATATTACTATTTTCTATACTGTCTTCACTTTTTGCACAAACAAAGTATTTAAGTCGTAATAATTATTCTTGTCAAACTCCCAAGTTAAATAAAAACTCTTGTTTCCCAAAACATCACATTTTATTTAGCCTACATATAATCTGTAATCAACTACTTGTAAAACAAACACCGCATCCCTTGAAAATATATTCAGTCTTCATTTTAAAATAATCACAGTCATGTTCATATATTGCTTTACTGAGCATCAAGAAACCATAGTTTATTGCACTCATCAACTTCGTGTCGTCACAATGCAAACTAAGGCCTCGTAACAGAAGCATCATCTAGGCTTCGTTGACCCAGCCACATATATTGCCAGTTTTGACAAGGAAGTTGCATGCGCCGTCATAGTCATTATCATGGCGGTAGTGGTAATCATCACCGGCGAAGATGTCGCCAACAGAGGTGAAGCTACCGCAGTGCCATAATTTCATAAACGTCATATAGTGGTACATTCATCGCCCTGATCGATTTCCTACAATCTGTGTCTTAATACGGTACCGGTTTAGAGTAATCGTTCTCCAACCATACATTATATTTCTTGACTCAGTGATTTTCCAACTCTTCTCAAAGTTGTCAAACCGAATTTTCTTTCATACTCTTAATAAATGTACATAATTTCTTGCTAAGTTCATTGAAAAATACGTCTTCAGACTACCTCAGAAAGCCGACTCCTTCAATACGAACCAATATTTATTATTAGTATCTGTAACACGTACATTCGTATAAGCTTTAGCTTCGCAACTTTTAATATGTTCGTCGTAAGCATCCCGCCATATTCTTTATTGACTGACAGACGTATTAATATACTTGAACACGCGCCCGCACTTCTAACACCCTAGTATAAAATAAACCAAACTGTCCTTATTCATATATGTTTATCGTCTCATACCGCCTGACCTACCATGTCATCATGTACTATAATTCATGTCACAGATACGACATGAGTATCTTGACCTCATTAACAATTTTTCCGGGCTGTTCACACACGAAACAGAAGTTTCTGATGGCTTCATCATTAACGCATTATTCGTAGTAGGTTCAATGCTGTCCTAAGTTCATTCCGTCATCGAATCTTGTTGCTTTGCAGGGAGAATATCGTGACCTGTACTTATAATCAAGGCATCAGAAAAAAAAAACACATGCTACTTGTTCAGAATTGTAAAATAAATTCAACAGTGTTGTATTTTTCAAATCCAAGCAGCCGTTTGCAAAATATAAACTTGTAAAGTCACAAAGTTATAAGTTTTAATATTCTCCAATACAGATATTTAGCTAGCTGGCCGGAGCTCTGCGAGTGTCTCGACACGTCCTTGTACGCCAGCCCCCCCTCCTTTCTAAACCCACCTGACACCTTACCGGCCAGAGGTGTACAGTGATCAGTCTCACTCTCTCTCTCTCGCTCTCTCTCTGTCTCTCTAGTACGCACGCTTCCAGCAGCCTCCACGCGAATGAAATAAAATGTATTTTAATTTGCTCGACCTGAAAATTGAAAATATACAAACATACGTGTTAGTATCTCTTAAAAATATATTTTTTGCAGTTTCTTACCTTGACAAATTAAATTATAATAAAAATCATATTTTGGAAGTACTTTTATAATTCAGGGTGGTTGGAATTATGATAAACTCTGATATTAATGTGCAAGGTAAAAATGAATTGCGGTTATATTTAAATATAAATAATATACTGAAGAATCTTCGTACGTATTTGCTTGGACTGTAATACTTGTTTCTACATGTAAGTAGAAAGTTGAAAGTTATGTTTTTGTCTGACTATGATATGTAGGGTAGAAAGGAGGGGTCGTGTATAGTTCAGGCCACGTAAAACATGTATTTCATTCGACCACCCTCTTACATTAAAGAGTCTGTAATTACCCCACAACGTCCTCCTTGCTGTGACTATAAATAAGGCCTAGGCGAAGTCGCTATTAGTAGCAGTGACAAATTTAATGACCGTTTTTCACTTGGACAGCTGTAGCTACTTATCCAGCTGCAGAGTTAATTCAACTAGTAGCTTGCACATGATGACTGAACTGCGTATCTGACGTACAAAGAGGTTTTTCAATGAAAGTAATTAATAACTGCTGTGAGTAATACATACGGACAAAGCCGCGGGCGCACTGCTAGTGTAATACCAAAACAAAATGTTTCACTATATTTGTGAAAATAAATTAAGTTTTTCGGGGAGAAATAGAACAGGATAGTTTGACATAGGGTAAATCCTAAATAAGCAACAAACAATTTTGTTTCCAAGTTCTATTGTTTTGTCGTAATTTGCCTAGATTTTAAATTATGTGATCGGTAACGTTTTTTCTGGTGATTATCTGCCTAGCTAATAGATTACTATCGGTGAATTATGGGGACTTTTGGAAATATTACGGAAAATGCACGTCGATCAGTTTTCGAATAATTTGTAACGGCTGAATCTCAGCACGCGGCTCATCAACCTCGGCAGGCGGTTACCTTAATGGTTGACAGTCCTTAAGGGTGGCACAGGTATACGCAACAAGTGCCATATGGCTTATATACGCTAGCAACTGAATCAGTGTGCAAACTACTCGTCTGAGACTTGTCTGAACATGACTTAAAACTGTGGCCCTATATTAACATTATAGCATTTACCTGGCGCTACCTTGTAATCATCGCAGCTGAACTCATAACATATATTTAAACTTCAGTCAGTCCAGAAAAATAAGAATATGAACGAACTGTTTAACAGATTGTGGCCTAATTGAAGGTTAAAGTTCAAAAACTGTGTTTGTTTAGTGTAGGATAAATAAAATTCACGCTATAATCGCCAATTTCACACTTACCTTCTAAGAATGTAAAAAACAAAGCAAATAAAAATTTGAACATGTGGGGTGAGACCCAACGTTAAGGGTTGGCTTCAGTCGCAATATTGTATATATTAATTTCTGCATTTTTAGAATTCCAATAAGTGAAATATAAAATCTGCGACTATACAGCAAATACTTAACCTTGCACTACAATCCAGACATTAGTATTCAGCTGTTAACGTTTAGTTACGTTGTAATCAATCTAGTACATTGTTATACACATGACTTGCTGTTCTGATGCTAGCTAATTATACAATACTATCTCAGTCGCAATGTCTGTAGTATAGCGCAAGGTATATACAATATACTGTATAATCGTATATTTAAATATTCTAAGCGAAAAATGTAACAATTCCATTTGGCGACTGATGATGGTCCATATGCTATCACTGCATGTTTACCTAACTGTGTCGAAGAGAATGTTTCACCCGCGACAATAAAGAGAGAGGAAGGATCCGGCGATCAAGTTACATTAAGTAGCAATAGCAACATTCTCACAGCTGTAGATATTGGAAGAGTACTTCCTTGTCATCAAACACAATTTTAAAAATGACCCGTGTACGGTATGATGCACAGAAGATCGACAATTCACCAGAAATGTCTACTGCCGAACGTTTTAACATATCGTATTGATGCTATTTGAAAAGGACATACTGAAGTGCAATAACTTAGAAGCTAGAAGTTTACAGGTTATCACTTGCAAGCTTGACTGTGACTTTTGTGAAGCTTTAGCGGAAATTAAATTTCGGCTGTGACTTTATAATCTTGGCACATGTGCGTTGAATTTATTCGCTAGTGTGGTATTACTTCCTTTAGTCAGTAAATATTCACCGTATTTCAGTACACTTATGCTGGATCCACAACCAACTCTTGGCGTACTTACGGACGTGTAAAAGTATAAAGACTTAGCATAGCGTACGTACGTACGTGACAGAGTTGGTCAACTTTCTTCTACACCTTACGTACGTACGCTAAGTGGTAGTTGTGAATCCTGCTGAAAAGTTGCCGTATAAACGTAAGAGTATACTTAATAATAATTGTAATTATTACAGTCATTCAAGTACTTCCTCTCTTTGTTGTAAATTACTGTACATGTTTCGTTCCAAAACTATGAAGGCGTCGTAAATAGTAGCCGACACAGCAGTAACAAACACAAATGAGCATATCTAGATGCTGTGGTGTTGTCAATAAAATCCCTAAATACCTCAGGTACGTATGCGTGCGTACGTTAAATGTAATTTTGATTCGGGCTGTAGAGTTGATTCAACCAAAATTAACGTTGTTGCTCCAGTGATGTACGCTACAAGGTAGAGCAGGAGTGTTGTGGATCTACTCAGCGTGTTTGCACAATTTATGTACTTTTTGGTAAAATACTAACAGTCTCTTAACGATTTAAGCCCTCAGACTAGTTGTGTTATACTATTATTCAACTGTAATTTGAAAGACCATGTAGCGTCTGTGGTCCTATATAGGCTACAGAACAGGAAAAACAGCGTAATCCAGAATACTTAACAAACCAGTCAGAAAAAGTCGGTTTACCTTCCAAGAAAACTGGATTTAAAAAAGTATGTACGTTGGTGTATTTTAGTTTTACACAGTAAGTAAATAACAGCTGCCGTGTAAATTTATCTCCGAAAATGTTTCCAATAGCTAAACAAATAACTCATTTGATGCCAGAATAACTTACTTGTTTTGTATTAAACTCCTGGTAGCTAACAAAATACCGTCAAGGTTTTTTCTGTACAATTCAATCGCGACTCGTGCTACATGAACGAAAAAGTCCTAAAAAATTTTTGCTTTGTTTTTTTTTTTACAGAGAAGTACAAAATTATTCAAAGTTCAGTAACGTTGTAATCATTGTGATAAAAAAGGCATTCGCACACAAAGCTCTGCAGGAAAGAGAAACACGTGTAAAAATTAAATGTCAACGTGACATTTTAAACGCCGCGGAAAATTCTTTCGCTTCATCGCCAAAGGCGAGTTGTAAACGAGATTATATTTTCATCGCAAAGTGTCACGTTTCAGAAAAATTACCCCTACTTGTACTGTACATTGCAGCGTTCGAAGAATATGACAGTTTTAAACAAATGAAAGTGGCAGTTTTATCCAAATATGTCAGTGAAGTTGTTCATAGCTTAACACTAGAAACTTCAGAACTAATAGCAGTAGTTAACGAATTGTTTCTTTTTCAATATTAATTCATTTGATTGTTAACATTAATACCTCGGAGACTGAAAAAATTTTTGTTTCTCTTAATTAAGAAAGTTATTTTATGATGTTATGATCTCCCATTTAATATAAAACAGCATTGTTGAAATGTACACGTAAAGGCAAAACAAGCCGCTATGTACCTTCTTTCCAAATAATATTCTTCTGACAATGAAGTTAACGTACAAATAAAACTTATGTGATGACTTTTTTTGACTGAAATAATTTCACCTTCCGTGTAGCATATAAAATCATGTAAACAATCAAGGTTTTTAAACATGTTCAATTGAACACATTAGAGAGCAATGTTTAACGGAGTTTAAAATTAATTTAACATGTTAACAAGGTTAGGCCTAACCTAATAAAGTAAATGAATTTTCTAACCACAACGAACAAGGAAACTTGAAGTGCGTCATATTTATTATTCATTACATCACCATTTAACATGTCTGATATTTTTACTATTATATGGCTACTAAAAACAAATTTCCTGTGTCTTTGTATCTAATAAAGAAACTTTAGAAATGAACGAGTGTAAAATGTCACGACATAAAACTGCCGTACCTGTAGCCAGCTCCTTGTCTTCAGAGCAGCCAATAGGAGAGCAGTAGATAAGATATGTCGGTTAAACTATACTTGAAACTAGTTTACGTTGAACGAGAACACAATGTGAACGGAACTAGTTAAAGATCGTGTAACCACTACATAAAGATGAACATGTTTATGTTAAGTAGTTCTGCATTCAGAGTGATTGCAGCATTTGCACTGTGGCTAGGCCAGATTTAAATTAAAAAAAACCCTTACGTAAGTTGATGTAATTCACAAACTTGCATTAGCTTTACCATGTAAAATTAGGCTGATAGAAGTCAGTTAACAATCGAAGCGTTTTCTTAGTTTATAGATGAAAAACAGTTTTCTTTACTACTATAATTCTATTCTGTGACACATTTCATGTAAGTGTAAAAGCCAAGATCATCAGTTTCTAACTGTAGCTCATATTTCCCTTTGTTACCTCACTAAACCAGGCAAATCACTAATGAAAGCTTTTGTAACACGCATGCCGCATGTTACATTTGGAGAACGTCAACGTACAACTGCCAAACATCACTGGCATCTCCGTCAGCGGGATAAAACTCAAATTAGTCAACTGTGCAAGGTTTTGAGTTTTCGCGAGTGACAACTTGGAGCGACAAATGAGTGATCTTTTTTTTTTTTTTTTTTTTTTTTTGTTACTTCCGAGTCCTTGATCGTTGGTGATGGTGTATACGTTTTCATAATGGCGGTTTGTGATTCGGTATGTAAATGCGTGATTTGTATAAAACAATTTTTTAGATGGTGCAGAAATGAAATAGCGTCAAATACTGAAGGTAATTAAATTTAGTCGTTTTCCGAGGGATTCTGAAGAAATTTAAAGAAGTGGATAATTTTTGAAGACAGTGCTTCAACGTGGCCGAAAATGTGAATTTTCAGAAGTGAAAAAATGTCGTGTTTTTGTTTGGTATATTTCTCGTAGCAAGCAAAAATGTTGTGGTTGTTTTTTTTTTAAGTGGGTAATGCGACATGTTTGTAATGATCATAATATATCGCTAGTTTGTTGCCAGATATAAAAGTGGCTTTCGTCGCACTGCCTTTCGTAAATATATGCAAATATATGTCGTACGTTTTGTAACTCATTGCTAATGTGTTTATGCATGCATGTGGATATTACGTTGTTGAAATGTACGGCGTTGTTTCGTAGTTCATGTGAACTGTATTTGTGAAGTAAGATATTTATTGCTGTTGGGTTGCCAAATAAATATGCATGGCATTCGTCGTCCAGACTTGACAATATATTTCTAAACATTATATTTTTGAGCGATAATTTTCGTACGTTCAATTTTTTGTTGCATTTTAAATTCATATTTAAATGTTTTGCGAGTTCATCCTCCACTCAGGTGTGTGTGATATGTACCGAAAGAAGACTTATCATTTACGTAAAAAATAATAGTCTCAAGAAAGACTTGGAACTAAAAGTACAGCCCACCCCATTGTTGAAATAAACAAAGTCCGACAGAATATTGAAATTAAAAGTTAAATATACTGGTCTCCTCCCACAACTCCTATTTTTTTTTTATTTTTTTTATGGAGACACCATGTGGAGCGCTAGTGTAGCATGGTTTTTTTCGTTAGTTCCACGAGTGATAACTTGGAGCGCTAGGTGAAACTACTAGCACGAAAAAAAACATTGAGTTACGCATCTTTCCTTTAGGTGGTTGGTCTGTCATCTCCGTCATAATAGACATGGCAACATTGCCTGTGCTGAGTCAAACAGTCCTGCAAGGGGCATAATTACTTCATGGTTTATAATTGTATACTCGCATTTGTACAAAATTGCGAAGTATGATTTAAAAAAAACACCAGATAATTTTGTAACTTTTAACAAGAGTATTCTGGCAGTACTCGATGCCAGGGTTAAACACCGATACTTTTACTAAGACAGCATGTGTTGATAGTGACCGGTTTTGCTCTGATGGAAGATATTAATTTGTTACAGTATCCAGAATACTTTCGTAACATGTCACGTACCTCCTGTAATATTTACAATAAACACGTGCTGCAGCTCTTTCAAGCTTACGTGACACTAAGGTTCATTCTACTACAGGTTTGAAAGAAAATGTGTTTACTTATGCGAGAGTTTGGCACAGGGAACATTTCTGTCGCTAGTTTCGCTGCAATCGCATGTGTGCCAGAAAAACACGAAAATGTCGTAAAATTAATTTTCAATAGGCTTGGAAATGACAGAAGTCATTTAACTTTATTTTAAAGTGAAAATAACCAATTTCGCGTATTAAGTTTGTGATTGGTCAGTTTGCACCCACTAGCGATACTAGCGCTCAATTTTCCCTGTGCCAAACTTTTAACTTTGATCTTTCTAACCTGTAGCGGATCTAACTTTCAGGTGACATTTCCGGCCATAGGCAGTATTCACGGTATGTATTTCTGTGAAACGTTTGGAGAGATTCTCACGTCATCAAGCAGACTGAATTACTTCGAGTGTATTACTGCCTTCATTTAAAGTTATTTGCATCTATTTGTATTTACTGTATTCCATGCTTATATATGTTTTCCCATTACTTTGGTATTTTATTTTACTTAATTTGTATTCGTGGTTGTCTTTACATTTATGTGTCATTATAAAATTTATCTGCGACACCAATCCCTCTGCTTAGTTTTACTGTGTGTATTTTTACGCCAAATCTGAGTTAGTTACATCTAAATAGATGTACTTGCGTTTTATAAATTAACAACTTTCTGCTTACTCTCTTTTATCTCTGCGTCCTGGAATCTAGAGTAACTGAAATTGTCTCATAATGCAAATTGCAAATAGCTTGAGTTGCGTGATCGTGATATGCTGTAAATTAACTTAAGATGTAATATGTACAATCAAACGTGGCGGCCCTACAAGGGCATGCCTATGACTCTGTATGTGCATGTTGGCACATTAACATACTGTAAGAGCCCGTACCTGCCAGAACAAACGTGGGACGTGACTAAGATTTACATATCTTCTCTTGTTGATAGGTGGGGTGTGTTGTAACTGAGGTATGTGTTGTCTCACCGATGAGGCACAGTACTTAGTCTCGTGTTGCCACGCACATATAGGCTTCACATGCCCTTGTACTTAAGGTATGCCACGATACAATCTCCAAGCCTACCTTTGTAGAAGCCACAGCAATGAACCATGTTGTTGTTTGTGTTACATTATGCCACTTGACTCAAGTTATATAACAACTGATAGCGGTGACATTCATCTTAGTTATCCGACTGTGATACAGCAGTATACTTCCTTTCACAAGGTTTGCGTACTGTTTAACAGACGTTTAGAGTTGCCGTACAAGAGTTTTTCTGAGATCAACACATACGTAGGTTTAAGTAAGAGTCGTGCGTGCTGACGTCACTTACGAGGTACTGTTTCTCCTACGTAAATATGTTGCTCTTAAATGATATAAAAATTCTGAGAACATAGAAGCTCCATATTAGACAGTTAGCAATAATAAATTCACTTGAATCGTCTAGTACAGTTATTTTCAGTGGTTCGTATTGAAGTAAATCTTTTTGCTGTGATCCAGAAATAGTTTCTAGAGTCTAAAGTGTGACTTTATTTAATCCACAATGACATTGCCTGGAGAAACATCGTGCTCGTGTGTCATATACATATATATATAACACACACACTTATAAAACTTTGAATTGTGGGACACATTGAAAAATGTTTGTTGTTTTACTCGTAATGCAAAAGAAGTTATAATAACGTATATTATAAAATTGTTTAGTAAACATTAAGTACATTGTATTTGATCTTCTTTGCAACAACTTTATATAAACAGCTGTGTAGAATTGGAGAGTTTTGGCAAATGTTGTAAGGACGGAACCCGTAATTAGCCAAAGTAATGTTCTGTGTGAAAATGTCTGTGAGACAGTACATGTGGTTAAGGAGAAACCAAGCCTTTCTGACTCTTTCATAGCTCAGATATTCTTTATACTGAGGTGGTAGCCTGGGTGAATGTATTCTGCGGCTTGTAGGCCTAGAAGCGCGGAAGCTATAAGGGCGACTCAGCACGCGCATCGCACCTCACACTAGCCTCTAGGTGCAAGTTACTGAGCTAGCGTGCAGCAGTCTTCTCGCCTCTATGGGATATTCAGTAACGGCTCTATAAGTTCATGACATAATATTGAATATAAAGTATTATAGCATACAACTACATGTACGTTTTGAAAGATTCTGCGCCAAGATATTCATACCTAAAAAGAACAGCAAAAACAACTGTTTTCACCATTTCCGACAGCATAAAAATAAACTTTACAAATAAATGGGCAGATCTGAAATGAGTGTTACAGTGTGTAACGTCCGAGGACATAAATTACACATTCGAATAATCTTATAACGGCCGTAGCTCTGCGCATCTTACTGCAGCCAGCGCAGGCCGAGGCTTTGATGGAATTAACTAAGAAACTATACGAACCACACAAAGGCAGCGATGAACCTGGATACAGTTTATAAAAATCAAGTTTCCTACAAGAACTGACAGTATTCAGATAAACATCTCTACATACATTCTACGTCTACGCAGCCAAGTAGAGATAAACATCCGCACAATAATTTAAGAATGTTTGATTTTGCTTCAGAGTTACACGTACATCGATAATTTGTAGATATATGTAGCCACACTCTTTTCTCAACATGACGTACAGAATGACGTTATAAAATCTGACGTAATGTTGTCGTCAGTTGGAGGCAAAATTCTTAAATCGCGCTGCGCCGATGTTGTTGTATATAGACCTACTTGTGTAACAAATCTGGTTGATTTTAGACAGCCACTTGTTTGGTATTTTTGGATGGAGGAGGGGAGTGGGTACACATATACCATTATTATAGAGCTTGAACACACAAGCTCGGACCATGTTAAATAATTCATACTCTTAGGAACTCATGTCACATGCAGTTTGGTTTATTCGACAACACTACATGCAACCACTGGTGTCAGTCATCGCTGTGATATTAATTTTTTAAAATTTTAATTCAAGAATTCGAAATAAAAATAGTAACAAAATATAATTTTTACAGAATGAACTAAAATGTAAGTTATACGTGTTTGTGTTCTTGAATTGAAAAGCGAATTTTTTTGTTTCAACTGGTTACAAAAAAAAAAAAACACAGAAGTTTTAAAATTTGAAAACGAAGTACAAGAAAAATTCCTGAATTAAATATAAACTGTACATAACTGAGTGCGGCTATTGTTTATGCATTGTAGTTGCATATTCCTGTGTGAATTGACTAAGACTATATCTTGTTTGCCTGGCCCTGGTGGCGTATAGGAACATCCCTCTATTATGCAGACTGGCGGCTTTTATCTAATGAAATTATCCGCAGTATTTGTCGCCGCTGAAAGAGGAGGCAGAGTTCCTGGAAGGGGCGCCCTGCCAAAACAAACTGAAGCGAATCAAGAAGAATTAAAGATTGTCTATTTGCTAATGACATTTAGCGTGCAGACTATTAATTCACGCTTTCAGAGATTCTCGTCCGCTTTGTCTGATACGGTTTAATTTTGTATCAGGCCGGGGTGGAGTCGAGGGGGTTGGTATCCCTGAGGGAGCCAGTGAAGGGGTGAGACGGAAGAGTGGAAGGAAGGTTGGTAGGGGGCAGAACGCCAGAGGGCAGAGCGCGAACAATGACTCGCCAAGTACGACGAGGTCGGCCACGTCTAAATCCCAGAGAGCGGTCGTCGCTGGCAGATTATTTAAAGTACCTTCCCTGCGCATCTTCCAAGCCAGGGTCGCGCTAACGTAATTAGGACTCCATTTGTGGAGCCCGCCTCCTGCAGCATTGATCACACTCGTCGCCATTACACCGCCATCTTCGCCCCAGTTTGCTGTCTGCTGCCGGGTTACCACTCGGTTATTCTTGTCAACATATGAAGCTGTAAAATAAACACGTTTACTTGAACAAGTAACTTAACATAGGATTGTTTTCAATTACGAGTATAATGTAATTAAATAAAGAAGAGAAATATGTATCTCACTTGGTTATTTGTTTATCAAAACATGAGTTCCGTCCTGCACAACTCAAGCTCCCAAAGTCATTATCTGTGAGAATCAGTTAAAGAAAGAGAGATTATTTGGTATACTTACGTCGTCAAATACACAGTACATTGTTTTAAATAATGCAAGTAATAGTGAATGTGCCTGCGTAAATAATGGAGTGTGTTAGTAGACAAGGTAAAAGACATCAATATCGTAGGGGTCAGAAAAACACTTTGTTTTTGAGAAACGTTAAGTCGTCATTGTTATCTAGTTTTGTTGTCCCTAACTATCACAATTGCTGACTGGTATGATGGCTGAATGTATCGACCTGCTAGTGCTTGGGCTGCAAAACACGAGACTAGTGAATATGAAGTTTATCCATTACACTTGCCATCTATTTATGCAATTCTTAAAAACAGTTATGCCCAGACTATTAATTTTTTGAAAAGGCTCAAGTTAAAATGATATTTCAGTTTCTTAAATAGCATATATATATATATATATATATATATATATATATATATATATATATATATATATATATATAAAGCATGGAAATCAATTGTAACAACATTATTTAATTCATGCTTACACTATGTACATGTTCCACGTGTGTATGTACGTATGCTATATATGTGTATGTGTAAAAGTAATTGTCCTTTGGGCGCAACCACAACAGTTCCGAGCGGAGTACTTGATAAATCAAATCAAAGAATTAGGTTACATTTGATAAATTATTTCAAATCTTATCAACGTAATTCACACGTTCAACAATTTCAGTATTTGGCGAAAGTGTATATTTGCTATTAATATTGTTAACAGCTAGTATAGGATATGTATACACTACATACAATGTTAATAAGACGTGTTCTAATAAAATGCAGTCCTAGTTTTACATCTATCACGCTTCCCGTAAAATGTCTCATTCTCGGACTTTCTCATTAACAACGGAAATCTTGCCTATTAATTGTTTAAATTAGTTAAAATACTAAGAACCGGATTATGAACTGTTGACGAATAAGCGTTACTACTTAATGTAATTAATATTGATAAGATTCGTAACAAATTAAAGAATTTACTTTAATACTTAAACTTACTGAGTCCTCCATATCGATCAAACATGCCCGTGTCAAGAGGATGTATGTACAAGTATGTACATGCGAATGTATGTAAGTGTGTGTATGTTTGTAACGCATGCGTCCTATATCATACGCGCGACTGTAATCAGGTCCGGTGAGGACATGTGATGCCGCAGACGAACTATCTTATGGCGGCGGCCCTCCCCATCTTCGGCACTCGGTAACCTAAGTATATTATATTTTTGCTGCTTGTGGAAAGTGGTCGAAAAGTTATGAATGTGTATCTTTAGTATTTTCCACACGCACTTAATATAAAAATGTAAGGTATAAATATATTTAAATAACCATAAAAGAAGTACCTAAGTGCCAGAAGCCTTAATGTCAACGACATTAACCACTAATAACTTGGGTATCTGCTGCACGCACTGCTACAATCTGGCATTGGACACAGCAAGAGCGCCAGTTGGGATAACTAGCGAACATTGACGAACATGGAAACATACTCATTACTAGTCGATTCATACTTCTTACTTAAGAACTAAAGAACAGGAAAGTACCTTTCCCGACTTACTATCATCCCAGTCGTGTCATTATATGGTTGATAATTATTTGAAACAATTATACATTTAAAGTAACACTAATAGACAGGTACAAAATCCTATCAAATACTATTTTCACTTGTTTCATGTTATTGATTAGTAAAGTTTAAGGTATGCTGTCGATCATTCTGCCGCCCCTTGTTGTGGACCTAGGTGGTGTAGTTCGCCTATATAGTAGCACCGGCCCTCATTGCGGCGATATCTTGCTGAGGTATGTGCGCCTGCAAAGGCTTCTACCAATAAAATAGTTATTTTTGGATTAGTTTCGAAACGGGTTAGAAGGGCAGAACGACAATCCCAAAAAAAATTATAGGTCTACGAGAGGAAGAATTTTCAACATTCAATCAAACTTGGTACACATAGGCCTGTAGTTGTTATTAATAACGCGTAATTGCTTTAATTATTTTCGTTTATGTAATGTTCATATTTTTACAACTGCAACCATTTTATCAATTTTTAAACATACAAAATGACTTAAGAACCGTAAATCATATTGTCATCAAACTAAGTACCGTTAAACGGGGCGAATAGAAACACTGGGGTGACTAGGAACACAATTTCGGATTACAATTTTCATTATGAACTCTTATACTTACATAAACTGTACTTTTAGAAAAGCAAGTTAAAATATTTTGAAAACGGCAGTTTCACTATGTAACTTTACTTAAGTAAAATGTATAAGACAACTACTTTCTTCTAATTTTGTTCATTTTCACCCCAGTGTTGCTATTCACCCCGTTTTACGGTACATAAGGTACTACTTGGTAAGGTGATTTGATTTTTAAGTATTTTGTTCGTGCCGTGTTCATACTTTTACAATGGTGGACGTGTGAATATTTGTTTAAATAAGCATGAAATTATGCTGTTCCATCTAAAACCAACTTTCACTGTGGTAATAACTTGTTTGCGGAACAATCTCTGGCAAGTTAACCTCATATGAGAGAAATCCTGATGTATTGCTCTCTGCCGAGGCAGTTTGTTGCTTCGTGCGAATGTAAAGTGAAGTAGATGAGACAGTTTCGCTTCTGTATAGTTGCCAGGCAGGGCGCAGATAAAAGACCAAGTTCATGCAACAAATATAAGCTGAGTATTAAATAATTTGCAGCGAAGGGTACGAGATTCTGCAGTAGCAACTGACTACGGGAGGCAGACTATATAGCTACATCGCCACGCCATGCCTAAGGATATCATTTTTCCGACACATATAGGCTAGTCGGGCATTAAGTATGCGTCTCCTTTATTCAAGTATGAAAACCCATTAAGCCAAAACGAGGAATAATAAGCTCTGCTTACATTGGCGCCCTCGTCTCTGGGGCCGGCACTGACAATGGCTGGGCCTCTTGTTGACTCTGGGCCTCAGCAGATTATCCTGCACGAAACAAGGAACCCTGGCGGGGGTAAAGACACGACCCCCCCCTCCCCAGCGGCAATTATTCAAGCTCACCGCCCGAGGAATGCATTAATACACTGACGCCAGCCACGGTTTTTGTCGTCGTCCGTCGACGACCCACAATGTCTGCACGGTGTTTGTTCCCGCATACTTGCTGTGTTCGACAAACAGTCGCGTTACAACTAGGGCGTGGAGTGGGGCAGGGTTTGCATTGCCTTCTCCCTCTAAATGTGGGAAAGGGAGCCGAAAATAATAATAAATGGGCACCAAAATGTTGGTGTACGTATTTTGAGAGGCGTGTTCTAAAACCATTAGTTTGGTGGAGCTCTGCTGACACTAGAGCTTATAATGCGCTGAAGTATGTTCGTAGATACGTTTTATAACGAAAATATTCCACATGTGCCCATTATGTCAACGTACGATAGTAAATTACACTTCAAACGATGAGGATGACGTAAAAATTATTTCAAAATATCACATCAATTAGAAAAATAGTTTCGGAGCCCCAAAAATGGCTACAAACAACTTTCTGAACCTGACGGACTTATAAAAACTACTCACGCGATTCGTATGAAACCACTATAGAAAAATGCCATGAACTTTGCTTAAAACTTCCACCAATAAAACGATGGGGTCACCACTGAAAGTGTCAGCCAGGCGAGTGATCTACGATACCACGCCGCAGTTTCAAAGTCTTGCGGTAGAGGCGATACCACACCACATGAGCCGAGTACGTAAATAATGCAACAATGTATACCACACACTTTGCCTACCCACCCATGATACTAGATGATACCTCATCACGGATATAGTAGCATCTCTGATGAACCTTGCCCTTCAAAGACATCGCTATTTCAAAATATATGTACCTGATGTTGTTTTCCGCGTTTATTGTGCGGAGTTAGTGGAACGATAAGGGTCACACTGCCACGCTCGAAGGCAACCACATCACCTCTACACATGTGGTGCTAATACACTATGCAATGCTCCATCCATTCTAAGATTGCAGCTTGTGTCACTCGTCTGTTCGCGCGCTTGAACGGCATTGGCTGTGCAACAAACCATCACATCACCTCCGCGTGCTTCGCGAGCTATCGACTGGCGACAAGTGGAGAAACGGAACCGCGTCTCGCTGTGGAGGAAATGGAATCACGACGGACGTTGGCGTCGTCGAGTAGGTTGTATCCATTCCATGCACATATAGTAATTCATTCGCAGAGTGATATTATATTACAGAGGATTATAAAAACGCAACTGATTACATCACGTATCCTGAAGTAAAACACAGCAATTTAGCGTAGGACCTATTTCCTGGCGCAACGACACTGTTAACTAACCAGCCAACCAATGATCGAGAGCTCACATCTGAAAGTGTTTATTTCTGCTGCAATCTTGGACTCGATACAATATAGCGTGCAGTGTTTTTGTTTCATCCTTGTTCTCTAGGTCTTCAAGCGGCGACCGTACAAGTTCATTTATGGAAAGTTCAGTCCTACGCCTGATTCTAGTGATGTGGTTTACTAACCAAGGGGTATTCTTGTATTTTGGGCAGCCTAATCTATTTTTATATAGCAATTTTGAGGAGCCCCAAAGACATGATCGAAGTAATCATTCTGCAATTTTAAAATTATATAAGCATAGATTCCACTGTATATTCTTTTCGTGGAAAAACATACTGGGAATGAGTTGAAAGATTTTGCGTAAAAAAAGGTCTCTCTCCACGTATGTAGGCATCTTAAGAATAAAAAACATAAGTTCAACATTCAGCTAGGCGCGCACCAAGGTTGAACTGCCGGGAACATATCTTTGGTTCTCCGTCAAAAATTCGGAGCGAAGGAATTGAAAGTCAGTGTATAGTACATGTCGTACCAACGAGTCGTCAGCAATGAACGACTTGGCTAGTAACGTCACAACAGATTACATGCTGTGGGAATCAGCTGGTTTTGCACAAGCAGCCACTCGTTTGTCATTAAGCCACAATGCATTAACGCGTTTGCTATATGATTTATACCGAACTGTGTAAAATATTGCTACATATTTAACGTGTTATAGTAGGACTAACAACAGTTTTTTGAAGAAACGCAAAGTTACATAACGTCCATTGATTTTAAAATAAAAATATCAACATCGGAAAGTCCGTCAAGTCACATTCTTGCCTGCAGTAA
This sequence comes from Medauroidea extradentata, assembly GCA_003012365.1. NCBI lineage: Eukaryota > Metazoa > Arthropoda > Insecta > Phasmatodea > Phasmatidae > Medauroidea > Medauroidea extradentata. Next base: position 3,738 of record PNEQ01068775.1, on the reverse strand, counting down.
TGTGTTCCTATCTGTTTTAATTATATATTTACTAATTAAAACAAGCGTGCACAGTTCTTTGGTGAATTGTTGTATTTCAAAACAATGTACCCTGCAAATCACTTACCAGGGCTAGGCCTACTTCTTTTAGCCTCGCAAGGGAATAGGTTCATAAAGTAGTTTACATTTTTTTTTACAGCTACGGAATTTGATGAAACCGTAAGACGGTTTATGGTTGTAATAGTTATAATATTATACTATAATCACATATTTGTATGGGTAAATTTACGATTTTCATTATACGTTTCGTCCACCCAGATTATTGTTCCAAGTTGCAAGTTAATAGACATGTAAGGCCTGCCTAGTGGTTTATATTACCACTTGTGTGAAAATGAGAAATAACGTCCCAAAATCACTAACGAACATATTTAAAGGGAGAAAGGTGTTGTTTGATTACACTCTATAGAGTTTTCGTGCTAAGATGTTTTCCGTCTTGTTGAAATAAGTGAGACGATATTGAGACTTTACCGTGTAGAAATAGCTAAAAACGATTGAGGAAAACAGCCGATATGTAAAACAAAAATGGCTAGTTTAGTTCCTTGATATTACGTCTAATTGGCTAGGTATTGAAGTAGTTATATATTAGTAAATTTTTGTTCATGTGGATACATGCATTCCTGTTTTTTAAGTGAAATGTGGTTTCCTTGGTAAAGGTAGGCCGAAGCTTTTTTGTTTATTTTTCGGAAATGCGTGTTATTATTAACACGTCCCAGTACGTTGAAAGAGTGTTACAGTTAAGTGAAACTAGAGCAATCAGTCATCAATTGATCTAGTTGGAGTTTCATTTTCACTATTTAACACGGCTGTGTTCCCAATGGAGATTAATGTTTATAAGCCTACTTCATTTTTCTGTAGCTAACCCATGCCAGCATTAACTGCAGGACATTTTTAAGGACAGTTGTTATCATGTCAATAACTTACTGCGGCATAAATAAATGACTCCTATGTGTTGACTAATAAAGCAAGATTCTAGTTATATGGAAACCTGCATTATGAAGGGGAAAAATTCATTCTTATAGGCATACTCATTTTTGCTAGAGTGTCTATTGATTTGTTGCGTTTATTACAGTGTATATTAACAAATAACCTATACCTACTGGACATATTGCCTGTTTGTATATGTGTCTATCATAAGAAACATGCAACATAATATTATTCTTTATTGTTAACAGTGACGCGATTGATTTAACTTCATTCTTATTCATCTATATATATATATATAAATGAAAGGTGACTGACTGACTGACTGACTGACTGACATATCAAACTGCAGCCCAAACCACTGGACCTAGAATCGTGAAATTTTTTGTGGGGGTTCCCTTCAGGTCGTAGGCGAGCACTAAGAAGGGATTTTTCGAAATTCGACCTCTAAGTGGGTGAAAAGGGGTGAAATGTGTTTCCAAAGAAACGTCGACAGAGCTCGAACCCGACGGCCAATCGTCGTGATTTTTACTTTAATAGGACTCTCGTAAAAATGCATATTGGCCATTTTAAGGATTTTTCGAAGTTCAACATTTAAGGGGGTGAAAAGACCTTAAGTGTGTTTCCAATCAACTATCGATATCTATCGAACCCTTCGGGATAGAGAGTTGACATTCACTTCAAAATATTTCTTACGTAAATACCCAAAAAGTAGTTTTAGGTTTTTTTGAAATTCTACCTCCAGGCAGTAAAAAGGGGCAAAATGTGTTTTTTAGGAATCGTCTATATCTTTGAAACACAATTGGCTATCGTCATGATTTTTACTTTAATTGGTTATGTATACAAATATCTGTGACAGGACACCAAGACGTTTCTAAATTCTTTAATTAAGGGGGTGAAAATACGTGAAATATGTTTTCGATTATCCCTCCATATCTATAGAACCAAACGAGATATCGAAGTGCTATTTGCTTTAAATTGATGCTTTTGTAAGTATCCCAAGTACCATTAAAATATATTTTCCGAATTCGGCCCTAAACCGGTTAAAATAGGGGTAAAATGTGTTTTCGATTCTCTATCGATATATATATCGATCCCAATGATTTTTATATAGCGACGTCACTTTTGTTTAAGATTGATGCTTACTCAAATACCTGAAAAGTAATTTCTGGAATTTTCGAAATTCGCCACCTAAGGACGTGAAAAGTGGTAAAAAGTGGTGAAAACCGTTTTCAATTAATCGTCTATATATCTTGAACCCAGCGGGCTAATGTTGTGTTTTTTACGTCCACGAGATACCAATAAAGTATTCTAAAACGTGATTCAAGGGTTTTTCGAAATTTACTCTCTTAAGTGGTGAAAAGACCTTGAGATTGTTTTAGATAAATCCTCGATATCTATCGAACCCGTCGAGATATACAATTAATTTTTGCTTCAGGATGATGATTACAGAAATTACCGCAAAACAGTTTTCAGATTTTTCGAAATTCGATTTCTCAATACTGTGCAGGGGTGATATGTGTTTTTTTAAGTGAATTATCGATTTTGATTTGACTGAACTGGCTAGCGATGTGATTTACACTTCAGTTGGATACTTATACAAATGTCAAAGATGTAAATTTAAAATATTTCGAAATTCGACACCTAAAAGGGTGAAAAAGCACAACATTTGTTTTCCATCAACCCACGATATCTATCTAACCAGTAGCGATATTGAGGTGGTGTTCGCGTCAGAGTGATGCTTACGTAAATATTAAAAAAAATATGTATGTGTTTTTTTTTATTTGTTAGAAATTTAATTATTAAGAATAAAACTTAGTTGGTCAATAATCAAGGCAGACGATCCGAAAAGCAGGAACGAACAGCGAGAAACTACTTATACAGGAGTTTCACTACAGTAACCTATCGAGACGTAGTGTTGTACAACCTCTATGAGCCCAGGACACAGATATATATATATATATATATATATATATATATATATATATATATTTATATTTTTTTTTTCAATAAATTTTATTTTCATGACTTATTTCGACGTTACGTGACGTAGTTGTTTGTTACTCAGGTCTAAATTCCAGGAGGTTCTGGGCTCGAATTCCGTTAAAAGCTGCGTGCGAACGTTCAATTCTGACACACAACAACTACAAGGCAGATCGAATTAGTGCAATTTACACGTAGTCTTTAAAAGGGGTAAAATTGCAGTTCGCTTTCCACTTAGGTTCCTCTACAATATCAGCTGACATATCGTCGGTATACTGCCAAAAGTGATTAAGTCATAAATGCTATTTCGTTTAAAAACAGTAATAAATTGTAGATATTAACAAAAATGTGGCATGTAACTATACTGTGACACAACAGTACGAAACGACGAATAGACTTTAAACTTGGGCAATTGTTCGTGAACAATATATACATATTCCTAGCATTTTTATAATTTTATCTCATTTTGACATTCTCACTTTTGGCAGTAAACCGACGATATATCATCTCACTAATCTCAGGTTTGGGGCACCAAATACGTTTCCGCGAAACCTTAACTCTCTGAAACTTTGTAATGTCAATAAAGTTAAAGTGAATGTAGCGGCCACCCGCAGCAGGTAGCAGGGACCTTCACCGCGTGCTGGCAACACACAGCGCTGAGCGGCAGGCTGCAGGAATGCGAAGGTCAGGGACGTGTGTGCCGCCTGGCCAACTCAGCCGGGCCGCAGGAATGCGGAGGGCTGAGTGTACCATCCGGCCGGCAGGGCAGCCATCCGGCCGGCAGGGCAACTACCT
>PNEQ01068774.1:14454-30731 GCA_003012365.1 Medauroidea extradentata | reverse complement strand
TCAACTGTCGACGATAATCTTGGCAACGCCGCGGAGTGGTAGCAGAATGCAAAATAGATGCGGCAACACCGCATCATTCTTCACAATCGATTGTAGACTTGGCAACACAGTGGCAACACTCCGGCTTCCAACTTCGATGACGAAAAGTCTTATCCAATTAGAATTCCGGAACACCAGCGAACTCCTCGCAACTCATGGCCTGCAAGGAGAGACGGTGGCCAACAAACAGAAAACTATCGCATAACGTCATCAAGTCGAGTTGGCAGTTTGGTAGACGTATCCTCGGCCCAGTCTATCTCTGAGTCCGGAATGCGTGGTTTCATACAGACTGCGAGTGTCCACTTTAACCGTTGTCAATATCGTCGTACCAGGTCTAAGCAGAACTGCAGAAAGGTGAAAGGTAAGTATTCATTTCATATAATAAGCCCTCCACATATCTCTGCTCAATAACAGGCATTGTTATAATTTCGATGTAGAAATGAAACCAATATGCGTAAAAACAACAAACATGACGGGAGACAAATGAGATGCAGGTCGACCATTGCGTCTCACATTCAACATGTTGTCACGCGGTTAGGCTACGAAAAGCATTTAAGGATCTTAGTACAGGTCTATAATTTTGCCATTAACTGTTATCGTTCCTAACAAGTATTTTTGTGAGTGTGAAAGTGACCGAATCGGGACTTTTGACGCTGATTTTTATGTAAGAGTAATCATTTTCACGATATTCTGAATATTATAGACCTGTAGAGCGACTCTTTCCCTTTCGTCGCGTAAGATAAAATAATAGTGTTGTCGCTGAAAGTCTCATAGTAAAAACGGTTCAGCGGGAACCTTGCACGCTAGTTCAGCGCTTGGCTCGTTGAGGCGACGCGGCATTTGACACGCGCTTCAAGGTCGAACCTAACAGTTCCGTCGCTTTTGAGCCTCTCACGCGCGGGTAGACGGTGCCCTTAAGTCTAGGAGTAACAGTGATCATTCATACCAGCAATTTTAATGAAACACAATAAAATATGCTTTAAAATTAAAAAAAAAACATATGTCCATGAATTTACGAAATGTTACGGTCAAACATCCGTATACTGGCAATACGGACAAGCTAAAAATTACGGAAGCCACTTCCGTACAATTACAGTAACTTTCTGTAAATATGTCTGCGATGCTACGGAAATTTTTGACAGTGTATGCAGTCGTGCAATGCATAATTGTATGTAGGCTTTCTGTCAAACAATACATTGTTCGCTTGCTAAAAAATATTTTGATTGACCCAGGCTTAATTTTGTAGCGAAATTCGAGAATCTCTGAGCGCAAAAATATGGAAAACCGTAGGTCATATAGCTGCGAAAAATTAGGGTGTTTGTATACATCATTAGCGTTAAAATCAAGTAGCGATTCTTAGACGGTGAAATTAGGTTTTTTATTAATAATATACACATTATTGTTAAACTACTAGACAAGTCCGTAAAGGGCTTACCTACACAGCTGCTGAATTACGTTGCAACCGGTTGATTATTAACCATTGTCAATCTGCTGGGGTTACACTTGTCACTGCGTCTGAAGACGGAACTGTGCTAAGCTCCCGAAACTTTGCATCTGCTGTCGAACATAGTCTGCTATTTTCGTCTATATGATCTTAGTTGTGCTGTCTGTGTCGACACTCATTACATTCGCTATTCTCGTCTGTATTGTTGTTGTTCCCATCCTGTATTACTGCCATTTTCACACACCATGTTATGTTACTCGTCTCATTTTTTTATGTCGTCTCCGTGAACATACAGTACCGAAAATGCAGCGTTGCATTTTTTTTTTTTATGAATTTTGTGTGACAGCAGCTTGTACTAGTTTTATTATATATATATATATATATATATATATATATATATATATATATATATATATATATATATATATATATATACACACATATATTTGTACAGAGCTAGGGGAATTTTCTCCAGTGTTGAATTTCCACCTTTGACGCGAGGGAACAGCGTAGCGATAAGAGCCAGTGTCCCACGCTTGACGAGAAGCATATCGCCTCTATTCGCAGCGCGCCAAACTGGCGTGCAAGGTTTTCCTTGTAGTCTTTTTCTACGGGACTCCAAGCGGTGACCACAACATTTTATTTTTTAATAGTATGAAGTAAAGACCAACGCATGGCTCTTGCTTTGCACTTTACAAATTCAGGTAACATTTTCGGAGTTACAACAGTCTAAACACTAGCTTTTTTTTAAAGCCATTTTGAGAGGCTCGAAGATCATGTTTCTAACAAGTGTACTGAATTTTTGAAAACACAGAAGCATAGTTTCAAGTGTGTGTTTTTTTCGTAGATAAACATAATATGGATAAGTTAAACAATTTCGCGTAAAAAAATAATACTCGTGACACGCTGCAACGCCGTTCATGCGCCAGTCGAGGACTCCTCTTAAACGAATGTCTGGGCGGCAGTTTGCAACGTACGCGTTTATATACCACCATTCATTCAATTGGTATGAAATGTTGGTGAGTTGTGCGTGCACGCTAGTGAAGATTTGGCACAGAATCTATATATAGGGAAGAGAAGAACGTGGAGGAAAATGGAGCAACGGACTGACAAGGTTACCTAAAGGAGTTTAGTAAAAAAGTTTCTATATTTCTTAGTCACTCTTAACATCATTTAGCATCATTTAGAGTTTAAAAAAATGTGTATAAAATATATTTAGAAAATTGAACAATTTTACCGTAGTTTCTTGCTTTTAATTTTATCAGTATGAATATTTTTATAAAACATAAAGAATCGGAATTTTTTTTCAATTTTTTGAAGAATTTCAGTTTTTGAAAATATATTGAAACTATAACGAATTACTTATATAATCTGGATATATATGTATATACATACACATACGTACATCTTGCTGTCACTTTTCTGTGACTTTGCAGCAAACAATTGATCGCAATGGCATACGCCCACGGAAATATTGTTCTTTATCCTGAATTGCAATTTGCAAAAATCCTTCACAAGATCAAAGATGAGTAGGCTACACTACAAGCATGCAGATAGGCGCAATGACACCAGCTGCCATATGAAGCGTCCAGTACGCAAGCGTTCCTATCCAACCAACCTAAATTACTAAACAGTCAACTGCGAGGCTGCGTAGTTAAAAGTGCAGGGGAGCGACAGAAGACAGTGTTGTCAGGTCGTTGGATTTGTCCCATTTCGTGGGACTTTTTAAATATAATTATTAAATATGGGACAAAAGGACTTTTTATGGTAAATATTAACGTTATGGGAGTTTTATTCACACCTTTATTTGATAAGCTATTATGAGCTTCATAGTATCTACTAAATGTTTTTAGCACTATTGCGTAATCGCGGTACATTTAAGTGTTTGTGTACGTGTATCTATTTTTGTAAGTTACTTAGAGAGTAGTTTCTTAGAACTATTTGAATGTGTTTCTCGTCGTATTGGTCTCTTCCAAAGGCTAGGAGAACTAGTCGCTGAAGACTTACAATATAACATGCAATACAAGGTACAAATTAACGGTTAGTTAAAAAAATTATGTTGTCTCGAGAGTTTTTTTTTTTTTTCAGCTGTGGCTATTTTGTGCTGAAATGGGGCTTTAGCGTATGGAGTATGGGTAGAGGTACGTCAATTTTGCAAATACATTCCAGGTCAGGTTGAACGCCAAAAATATTAACTTCATAATCACGTGTGTGAAACGCATTTGACTAATGAAAGCCAGTAGTAAATAAGGAAATGATTCATAGAGCTATCGCTTATAATGTTGTAAGCCAATGAATAATCGATTGTATCCAGAGCGTGTACAGAACTCAGCAATCTAGGCTACTGCCAGACGAATTCGCGAAATTGACATACCTCTAAGTATGGGATTTTTACTCCTCTAATACTGGCAACACTGGCAGAAGAGCGCGGAAGAGGCTGCGGCATAAGCTCGGCCTTGTCAAGGTCACCGAGCAAGAACAGAGGGTGAATGTGGGGGAGGGGAGGAATACTGGCAGTAATTAAGGCGTGTCGCGGCTCATCAGCTGTACCAGCTGCGCTCAAGAATGCGGCATTCAGGGGCGAGGCGTCACGATCCAGTAAACAGTAAAAAAAAATTTCCTTCCTTTTACAACGAAGCAAAAACTTCTTTGAAGTTGTTTAGTTTGCGATAAAGAAATTTTGCTGCACAGCAAAAAAAAAAGTTATTCTTTGAGGTTATTCAGTTTGCGCTGGATAAATCTTGCTTTACAGTTAAGAAAAAAATTTTTTTTCTTCTTTGAAATTGCTCAGCTCGCAATAAAGAAATCTTGCTCCACAGCAAAGAAAAAAATTATTTGTGGTTGTTCAGCTTCCGATACAGAAAACTTGCTTATCTGTAAAGAAACAAATTATTTGAGGTTGTTCAGCTTGCGGTAAAGAAATGTTGCTTCACAGCTTAGAAAAAAATTTATTTTCCTTTGAGGTTGTTTAGCTTGTGATACAGAAATGTTGCTCCACAGCAAAGAAAAAAAAATTTGGTTGTTCAACTTCCGATACAGACAACTTGCTTCCCTACAAAGAATCAAATTCTTTACAGGTTGTTCAACTTACGATGAAGAAATATTGCCTTACAAACTGGGACAAAATCATATGGTGAACAGCGATAAAACCAAAATATCGCAAACTGCATGTCAATACGCCCCCAGACACCAAAATTAAATTTAAATTAGGAAATAATACGAAATCACTAAAACACTCTTGCGTTTATTTGTAAAACCTTGATTTTTTTTTCTCAATTGTATTGGAATAATTTTAAAACCTGAAATCTGAATACGCCCGCAGCGTTTATTTCAGGTAATGTTCACAAGACTATTATTTTGTAACACGCTTATTCTCATAACATAGCTATCTAAAAGTTATGTCATAAAATTTAACATGGAAATATGGTTAAGTATGAATTTTTATGAACCATAAATATTGTAAATAAAGTTAAAAACAATATAACCGAAATCAATAAAATTTAAAATGAAATTGACGTAAAATTAAAACCATTATGTGTGTATATATATATATATATATATATATATATATATATATATATATATATATATATATATATATATATATATATACAGTGTTTCAGAAGCTATCGTCAAACTACAGGTATGAGACATACTACACGCTAACGAAGGGTGGTCGTATTCCAAGGTTTCTCCGGCTACAAGCATCAAGCACGTGACTTCAACGTCACGCCCGATGAATGTGCACTCTAAATCTGAATGAGTGAATATTCACTGATTCATGCTGATATATGGAGCAGTTTCAACAGTTTGAATCAGCGAATGTAGTCACTGTTTAATTTGTGGATATTCACTGAAGTCCTTAGAAAATGCCTACATCTCACAAGTGAATAAGTGAATATTCACCGATTTTTCCAGTTGTTTTCAAATAACAGTTTTCACTTAATGAATAAGTGAAAAAATACTGGAAAATTTGTGGACATTCACTAATTAACTTGTGGAATGTTGACACTCTTTATCGGAATCAGTGAATAGTCACGGATTTCACAGTGATTTTTCACTGATTCAATTTGTTGAAACTGTTCCATCCATCGACGTGAATCAGTGAATATTCACTAATTCAGATTTGGGGTGTGTGATAAGGTAAGGTAAGTGGACTTAGTATCGTGTACAGCGAGGTTATCTTAGACTGTTAGCCACAACTGTACACCTGGTACGACTTCGGGATACCAAAGGAAACCGACATCAGGAGCCGGGATTCGAACTCAGGTCCTAATAAATGTCAGTACAAGATGTTACCGTTGCACTACCACACTCGGGCTGAGCAAAGCCGGCGTTGGAAATACAAATATTAGAGATGATGGTTAGAGATGGTGGTATATCGCGAAAATGTTTCGTGCCAACCTATCCTTCAAAACTCTGTGTAGTTTCTTGCAACATTTATGATTCGGTCATATACTTCTGACACAACGTAGCTGTCTGAAGACCAATAACAGGCATTAAATATTACAATATCAGGATTCTTGTTGGCTCGGTCAAATAGGGTAATAGCTCCAAATATAAGCTGAAGCCAGTATTCTTCTGGTAAGCTGAACGTGTGTTGGAACCCAGCAAACAGAAGTTTTCCAGCGATAAACCACCACTAGAGGTACGTCAATTTCGCGGATTCATCTGGCAGCAGCCTAGACTTGTCAGTCCTATACACCCACTGGCCACAATCGATTATCTATTGGCTTATAACCGTACAAGCAGGTAGCAAGCGAGCACTTCGCGTTATTTCCTTATTTACTACTGGCTTGCAGTAGTCAAACGCGTTTCGTAACAGCTGCCAGCAAGTCACAGACATGACAATGAAGTGTACATAGTTGGCGTTCAACCTGACCTGGAATGTATCTGCGAAATTTACGTACCTCTAACCATCATCTCTAATAATTAGGAGCCGGAAAATTTCGCTGATTGATTGTCCTTCACGTTAGAATGCACTGCCCTGTGCGTATTCAAGCCCCGACCATTTGTTCACTACCTGTTACTCAGTATAACAGCGAACAATGAACGAATAGACGGGGCTTTACTATGCATAGGACCATGGATTCCAACATACAGGTCATTGAATCGGCGAAATTTTCCGGCCTCTATTAATGATGGTATACGCGAGAATGTTTTGGGCCAACATACCCTTGAAAAAGCTGTAGTTTCTTGCAACATATATGATTGGGTGCTGTACTAACCTGCACGTTATGGCTGCAGGTTAAAACGTCGAGCAGTTCAAATATAATTCTACGCTCACTTGACGTACAGTAACATACATTATATGTAGGGCCACGATTTTGTCGCGAAAAGATTTTTGCCCCACTTTGTTTCAGTGACTCACGTGCACATCTGCCGTTCTGTTTCAAGGTTATTGGCAGCGTGTCTTTGTTCAGACACGTTTCTCATTTGAGTGCACCAATCAGAATAAGATTATTGTGACTCCTTATGTCTGTAATTTGCCAAGGCAAGTGAGAGTAAAATTATCCAATTACGGGCGATGTAGCAGACCTGTAGACGTGCACATGACGCATCGAAACCAAATGTTGCAAAAATCTTGTCACCATAAAATCGTGGCTCTAATTATATGGTACCTTGAAATGTAATATGGGACTTTCTCTGTGCAGTGCTGCGACATTGTACGCGTAAAATATTATCGCAAACATATTTTGCCACAAATTTTATTTTCGTCTCCAATTCCCCTCAAGCAAGGCGTGATGTGCTCATTAAACGTTTTTCTTTGGACAGCCTATGTGTGTGCGTTTATGAGATCGAACTCCGACACCCGTTGACCAATTGTCCTGAAACTTAGCACACATATTAATTTTTTCATGGCGAAGGTACTTTTAAGAGCTTGGGCCCGAGTTTCTCGGCTTACGAGAGAATTATTTTTTTTTAATGCATACGAGAGACGATATCGTAAAATTGCTTCGTAACTTTTTTGGCAAATTGGTTTTACTATGCAATGTAATTTTCGAGACAAACTGTATGATGAGTAGAGCTAATTTATTAAGAAATTTCGTTAGTTAACTAATTAGCAACTGTTTTGCAGTCTTCTGAGTCGACAAAATTAGAGTTTGCAGTTTAAATCAGTCATAACAAAGTTACGAAGCGATGTTACGATATCGGCTCCCATTTATGTTAAAAAAAAAAAAATTCGTTAAATGCGAAGAAACTCGGGCCCATGCCCTTAATGCCATTTATTTTACTCCTAATCACCACTATATGGTGCTGCAGCCTATCAAGTTGTACACCGTTCAACGGATCGCCATTAAAATTGGTAAACATAGATATTTGAACACGGAGAACATGTAAGCGATACCCATTTTTGCTATAACTCGCCATTAGAGAGCGCTGCAGTGCATCAACTTCTATACCGTTCCACCTATCGGCATGAAACTGGTAATATATAAAAATGAATGTTTGTTCGTTCGTCTTCTATGCGTTCATATACCATTCGTCCGATTAAGACGAAACTTAGGTGAGTCGTCCATGCGTCCGCGAAGATTGTGCCACAAATGTGGGGAGGGGGAGGGTGTACAAAACGGGGAAGAGGGAACGAACGGAGAACCCAAAAAATTTAATTGGCGCTGCAACGCATGCTGGGACAGGTAGTAGTACTTAAAAATAATGATTACCGTTGATGTTTAAATTTAAACAATCGTAGAGTACTAAATGTAATATTTTCAGTGCAATTGTTTTTACAACAGTTGCGTTTCTAAAAGGCTGATCTTAACGTGATGCACCTATATCCAGATACTGCCGGGTTGACCTGGCTATCTTGACGGTCGCGTGTTAAGACAGTCGCTCTCAATGTCTGTAATTTCCTTTATTTTCTTAGTTGCAGATAACTGAGATACGGCGATATCGATTCTCAGAACTGTTCAAGTGTCAGCTGTCGCGGTGTCAATGTCAACAAGGTCGGTATTTCTGCGAACTGTACTTAGAGACTGCAGAGTATTGCAACAAAAAAAAGGTACAAGCATAACTGATAAGCCTACTTTCCTTTTAAAAAAGTGGAAATTAAACCAGAAAGTTAAAACTGATAACGTAATTTAGGAATAATAAATGATAAAATTGATTTAGTTGTATGATACACGAGACATACTACTGATAAGTCAGCCTGCTAAGTGATATGCAAGCAACCAGTTTCATAAATTGGGGAAAATTTTTTGAGATGTTCTATCATAAAGACAAAAAATAGCCACCGTTTTCAAAATATTACAGAATGATGAACGAAATATACAAAAATTCTAGCCAGGTTTGTACGCAGTATATGTGCAACAAGTTTGGTGAAATGCTGAAAAAAAATTATCCTAAGATATGTATTACTAAGCTAAAAATATAAAGATGGCCGTCATATTGAAAATATGAAGACAGGATGAATGTTTTACACAAAAAATATAGTCAGCTTTGCATGTAGTATACACGTGCCAAGTTTGGTGAAATTCTGAAAAAAATATTTCTTTACATATGTGATATTATGCAAAAAATACATAAATTGTCGCCATTTTGAAAATATGCATTAAAAATGAACGAAATACACTAAAGTAAAGTCAGCTTTGTGTGCAGTACCTGTGTACCAAGTTTGGTAAAGTTCTGGAAAATATTTCCTAAGTTACGAGACACTACGCTAAAAATATAAAAATGGCCGCCATTTTAAAAATATGGACATGACGTAAACGAAATATGTAGAAGTCAAGTCCGATTACAAAGTACTATAAGGTAACACGGGGGAAAATTCAACACCAAAGGAATTTTAAAGTCATAATGCTTGAATTTATTGTGTACAAAATATTACGTTAGGGTACAATTTTCGTTGGACATTAGTGTTAGTCAGTAATGAGCTATTAGTGTATTTAAAACAAGTTCAATAAGTAATTTAAAAAAAACGTAAAAAACCTCTATACCTGGTATCTTCCCCTGAGTTACCTAATGTGTACAAAATTTGATTAAAATATGTCCATTGGTTCAAAAATTTTTAGAGGGACACACACACATACACACAACACCCAGAGAGAAAGGTGATATCATAAGCCAAATTTTTCCTTCGGAACATAGGCTAAAAATCAGATGGAGTACTGTGCTGTTTATTGTTTTACATGGTGGGATGTCAAGCAAGATTAGGCTTACCGGGTGCCCTGGCAAAACGACTAGTACTCTATTTTACGTATTTCTCTGCGTACGACCGGACTTTTTTTTTTTGTGACGTTCAAAATTGTCCAGCCTTTTAACATAATGAGTTATAACATAAGTACCTGTATTTACTCACCCTTATGCGCAGTCTTATCTTTTTGGTTCTTACAATAAAATATATAAATGGTCGCCATTTTGAAAATATACACACAGAATGAACGAAATACACAAAAGTAAAGCCAGCTTTGTATGTAGTATATGTTTACCAAGTTTGGTAAAGTTCTGAAAAATATTTCCTAAGTTATGTGATACTATGAAAAAAAAAAAAAAAAAAAAAAAAAAACTGCCATTTTGAAAATATGGACATTCAACTGTACATTACAAGCAAATTTGCACACTTCATTTAAACTGGTATATATGTTTTTGTTTTCAGGTAACTGAACTTTTGAAGGTCATCTGCAATATTGTATTGTTCTCAACAACACTTAAATCTTATTAAATATTAAAGTGACTTAGTGTATACACTTTCAGTTATAGGGTATCCCTGCCATATACAGCAATGCACCATAATATCATGAAAAACCACTTTGCAGGCTTCACAAAACTGGGAATGTTCTGTACACATAGTTCACTAGCTTACCAACAGATAGCAAGTATGTGTATTTTCTGCAAGAACTAACCAATGTATCATATATAACAGCACAATTAAAATGTTTAACGTATTTCTGGAACTGAAGTTCGAAACCTTAGTACCACGAAGTAGGGTAGGTTTACACTAATAAATGTACACATGAGAAAAATATTCACAGTCGTATTGTAGTTAGGGTTTTCTATTTAAGAATAACTGAAATTGTATCTCCTTATTTCCTACCCTCAGTGCTGGTAACCCTTGCCACGATGCAAAAGAAAATTCACTGTAGATACGGTAGAATTGATAGCTCATGTGATTTCAGCATAAAAATGTCGACTGTCACTGTCAACAACGTAAAACACAAATGCATAAAGCGGCCAACGGACGGTCAAAATATAATTTATGTGAAACGGAGAATACTAACATAACTGTACAATACGCAGCAGCATTCCGACGTATTTATAATTTGACGATAGAAGAGGCTTGGCTGTTTGCACACGAATAACAAACTATTTATTACATTTGGCAGAATTCCCACTGGCTCAGTCGCACGAAGATGATAGCCAAAACTGACAATGAATCTTTTCACGCGTCCTACTTAAAATTCATAGTAACCTATGAATCAGTCAACAGCCTCCCTTATAAACCACTATCTCCAACTAACTATTCTGAAAAGTACACACAATACAGCCTTGTTGATAGACCTACGAGAACACATTCTAGGACGAGATTATCTAATACAAAACTGACTGCATTTTCCCTAGCGGTTACTCTTTCAATTTGAACTAAGTAATTTCTACAGAATATAATATGGACAATAATTACCGAACAAAAATGTTTGCAACACGGCAGACAATTATTGTAAAATTAAGGAGACAAGCTTGGGAATATGTAATTGTATGCTATTATATCTGTATAGTTACAAACACACTTTGAGCACTTACAAAATAAATTTGTATTTTCTTAAAATTACTGACAACGCATACTTACTTGATTTTAAACAATTTTTTTTATTTTTTTTTTAGTTTTATCCAATAGCGCGTGCCATCTAATTCCAGCGTAAATAATTTGTGTATTTACGGAAAATAATACATTTCAAAAGAAAATCCGGCACGCACAATTGAAACATTGTTTTTAGGGCTTCCAAAATGGATAAAAATTACTTTTCCAGACTTTCGTATTTATAAAATGACGAATCGGATTCAAAAACACATCCATACGTCCCACAAATAAATTGAGGGGGTTAAAATGAAAATGAAGTAAGTCAGGATCGATTAGTGTTACCAAACAAAGTGTTTTGCGTAGGAACTCATAAAAAATACTAAAATCATCTTTTAACCACCAAACGCGTTAACTTAATGAAGGCGGCCATAACTTACCTCACTTTATATTTAAACGTGGGGCATGGAAAATTAAGTAAATACGCAATGATCTGAATGCATTCAAATTAGTGACTTACGGTACTTTCATTCTAACCCTCTCAAATGTAACGGACATTGCTTCAAAAGCCCACAGGGAAAAAGAATAATAGCACATCAGTGCACATTAGTTACGACTTGCGCGTGAAGAAGGCGCTGTGTTACTGGAGCCGCGATTTTGTTGCGGAAATATTTTTGCACCGTGTTTCAATGTGCACATTGGCAGCTCTGCTTCATAGCTCAGTAATGGAATGTTTTTCTCTCACTTTTCTTGGTGTTCTACAGACAAAACACAGGCGTGTGTATAAGTAACCTTTTTCAAAGAGCCCACAGTTTTTCGCGAAAAAAATTCTGCAGCAGTTTGTTTCAATGCATTACGTGAACATATTCATGGTTACTGGTAGAATGTATTATTGCACAGACGTGGCTCATTTGACTGTGCCGGCAGGAACAAGGTTACTGCGACACCACACATCTGTGATTTGAGGGTAGAACCCTAGACGCTGAGAGTTTAAAAACAACCAATCACTGACCATGAAGCAGGGCTACATATGTGCACATAAGATATTGAAACAAACTGTTGCAGAATTATTTTGGGGAAAAATCGTGGGCTCTACATATTATTCTGATTAGGTGCAGTCAAATGAGAAACGTGTCTGAACAAAGGCGTGCTGGAAATAAACACGAAGTATAACTGCCCATGTGCACGTAAGGCAACTTAACAAGATTGTACAAAAATCGTATCGCGACAAACGCATGGCGCCTATGTATTATATACGCCTATCAACAGCACCTGTGAAGCTACATATGTTTTATGCCTCTCACATACACAGCCTATTTAGATAGCTACATTAAAACCATAAACTATATACGATGTAGCTATTTTGTTAAATTCTACAAAACGAAAAAAAACTAAACTTTGTATGTAGCTTGCTGTTGAGTGAATAAGAGATTTTGATCAGCGCTTAAGATTCCTATTTACCTGAACTATAAATGCATCGTAGCGATTTGCAATTATAATTTTTTTTAAAGAAACATCTAAACGCGCATTACGTTTATACATCTACGAAAAGACCACACACTTCAGGAAATGTTTATATCAGTTTAAACATTAGAACCGCTAATTAGAAACACGATCTTCACGCCTCTCAAAACGGCTGAAAACGGCTTTTCTGATTGCCGAAACTACAGGAAAATTCCAACCGGATTCGAAAAACACAATAATATAGATATGCGTTCGAATCTGAACCACAAATTTTATAAATAAAACAACAGGGTCATCGTTTAACGTCCCACAGGAAAATGAATAATAGTGAAGCTCTGCGTGCCATTTGTGGTTTACGCATAGAGGAGATATCGCATTAAATACGACAGCCGCGCGGAAACATAGCGCTCTATTGATTTAGTGCCACACATACACATACGCAGCTTACCTCGATAAGAACCTTACATCGAGGTCTTTAAGAGTGAGTGGTAGATAAATAAACGCTGAAAACACCAATTGATTTCTACGATATTTTTGAAGCCAATATGGATAAAATACTCAATGACAATCCTACATAATGTTATTTGCCAACTTTATGAGTACACATTTATCCAGAATTACTAATTCGTTACGCGTGATATCTTGCGCCGCAGTTAAATGCACGAGGTTCCGGCGTCAGAGATTGTGCCTCAGAAGTTCGTAAACACCGAAAACAATTTTGTTTGAAACGTTGGCTAAAACTATTGTCTAGGATTGCTATAATGTTTAATTTTCGCAAATTGGCTTCTAGAAACCTACAGTTATAGATTCACGCTTTTAGCATTGAATTATGTACCGCGCACTCTTAAGGGCTTGTTCCCGAGTTTTTTCAGACTGGTGCCAATGACTCAAATATTTTTTAACCAAAAGTTTTAAAAAATTATAGTCAATGTGCAATCACACGATGCACAATACTGTGGACGCGTTTTTTTTTAAATAATGTACCATTCGCCAGCAAAAAAATAATTGCCTTCATTTTTGCTTATTTTCACGACGAAAAACGTGGTACTTTGGGTAATGAAATCTAAAAAACCATTCAGTATAATTTTACAAAAAAATTCAGCTACAAATTATATCATATAAGTGTCAACACTGTGCAGCGAAATTTTGATATGAGTAGGCCTATTAGGTAGCAATAAAAAAAATATTTTCGAAATCACTGCAAAATTCCGTAACAAGACCTTAAGCCCTGATGAGGGTTGTCATGAGGTGAGTATGGAGAGGCGCCAGAATGAATAAGTGGGGGAAACGGGAGATCCTCGAAAAAAATACATACCCGCCGACCAACGGCATCGTCCGGCACGATTCCCACATGCGAAAATCCGCAGAAAAACTCCACCGAGAGTCGAACCCGGGTCACCTTGGTGTGAGGCGAATGGTCTGAGCATTCTGCCACCACAACTTGCTGTTGACATCAAATATATAAAATTATCCTCTGTACTCACGAATTGTGGCTCCTGAATCGACTGCTTACCTGCGATGAACGACCAGCAAAGCAACATACCTCGCCCGCAAACATGTTATGTACCTACGTCACGGACAATTTGACCACAGCCATGACTTACCTGCAAACAAACAAAGAACGAACACGCATGAACTTCACATCACCACACAAACCTTCACTTCAAGCTACACAACTACTGAAAAGAGCTGCAGCCTACTTAACGAATATTAATTCTCACTGAAATCTGTAGTTACAGGCAATGATTTTGCGTGAAATATTTTTACGAGTCGTTTTAGGCTACTATCAACTTTATACAAGGACATGACGTAACAAAAGGAATCGCCCATGGCATTTGTCAAGGAACCAGCCCAGCATTCAACTGGAACTATTTCAGGAATTGAACCAGGGCCCTCCAGAATGTGAGTACATCGTGGTATCGTTGCGCCACCTCGCTTTGTGCGAAATAATAGTATCAGAAAATAGATTTTAAAACCCTTTACACATGCACATGTCAAAATTTTTATTTTGCTATAAGCTTCTGCCGTAAAATTTCTGAAGAGATATACATAGGGCAGAGAATATTTAGCGAGTTCAACGATCAACATGCTAGAATCCATTATCCTGCATATACCGTAGCTCTACCCATTACCTGCTACTCATTCAGACAGCAGACAATGCACGAATAGACAGGGCTTGAGTAAGCATAGGATATTTCATTATAACATGCAGGTCATTGATTTCGCGAATTTTCCCTAGCCCTAGATATGCGGCTCGGAAAGGTTACTTCATAAACATCGACTCCATTTTCAAAATCAGCACCCAAATGCAAGCTCAGCCATGTTGTATCGGTACGAAAAGGAATATGTCGCAAGTTCAATTACTTACATGTTATATTTCACAGTCCTGTGTACACTTATGCCTCGACCATTTGTCCATTTACATCTACTCACTGGTACAACAGACATTGAACGAACAAACGGGTCTTCAGAATGTATAGGGCAGTAAATTCTGACAGTTCATGATAAAAAAAAAGCACTGCTTAAATTTTTCTTTCAGCAATGTTGTGATCATCTTTTATATTTTTAACACGAAAACTATCCTGAAACTAAATCAGTGTAAACGTTTCACCGCTCTCAAAACTTAACATCTTCGGCTCTAATAAAATGCGATTTTTTTTTCTTTCTGGAAATTGTAAGCGCAAGTGCTCAGTTTAAAATGAACTGATTATAACAAGCGGGCCAATGAAACAGCGAAATATAACTTTCCCTAGGTATCGCTGTATCAACGAGCAACCGATTATCAGCTGCTGTATGCTTGAGTAAGTGGTTGTTCTTGTAGATGAAACATACCGGTCACTGTACCCATCTCTACAAACAGATACAGGGTGTCCGGAAAAAATCGCATAATGAGCACACCACGTGAAGTCTGGGCTAAATTAAAGACGAAAATATTTGTGGCAAAATGCAGTACGATGGAATTTTATATAGGCTACACGATGTGGTAACATAGCACTGTAGTTAGTCCGCTCTTGCGCTACACATATATCTTACTTGTCAACTACTACTGTTCTAACCTCTATATTATGGGTGCAGGTTTAAATCCCGAGCAGTTGAGTCCAGTGTTCTCCGTAGCAAAAATTTCGAGCTGGGTGGTTCACGAGACCAGCTGGGTGCATTGTGGAATAAGCTTGATGGTGTTGATAGGAATGTCTGTTTCTTAGCCGGGTGGTAAAGAAAACTAGCCGGGTGGGGCACCCGGCAAAATGGGCCTGGGGAGAACACTGAGTTCAAATATGATTCTATGTTCACTTGACGTAACATACAAAATATAATACCCGGACGTGACTGTTTGGAAAACTACTGTGTTTTATTTCGTCTCATCGTTTGTGTTGTCTGTCGTTTTTTCTGTTTGTGTTCGACATCTTTGTGTTTTGTTTAGTCTCATCGTTGTGTCGTTTGCTGTAATTCTGTTTGTGTTTTTGTTTCGTCTCATCGTTGTGTCGCATGTCAACCTAGGTTTTTTCTGTTTGTTTCCTTGTTTTATCTGACCAGATTCCAGTTTTGGAATTTCATGTTGTGTATGTATCCTGATGACTAAAGCATACTCTGCTTATT
>PNEQ01068774.1:0-14354 GCA_003012365.1 Medauroidea extradentata | reverse complement strand
GTGCATTCCCATTGCACAGTTCTTTCAAAGATCATATGTTATGTACTGCTGTAATGATATTTAAACACGGTTCAACAGATTTAATTTCGTTGTGGTTTTGGTATTGTCTACTGTTTTGCTTTTTTTTCCTCGAGCCAATCAACTGAATGAGCGAGTGAAGAGAAAACGATGACAAGAACACGAACAATGGTTCACAGCATACTTGTTTTCCAGACACCTACAATTTTCAATTAAAATATTTATCTCCTGGATACCACGTTCTTTTAAGACCGCTCGATCCCACAAATACATACCTTATGCACAGCGAATACTGTTTCGTAGTGGGAATGTTATTGTTTTCGTGGAGATCAGAGACAGTGAAAACCAACCCGCCAATAAGAATATGATGATTTAGAGGAACACTATATTTAAAAAAAAAAAAAAAACATTTTTAATTAACAACCAAACACGAAAGTTGAAAGATTTAAGTATTAAAAAAATACGTAAAATTATATTTTAAGTTATTTGTAATGCGAGAAAAATTCCACGAGTGATAATAAAATCTTCTAAATGTCATATCTTCTAAATTAACCGTGGCTTATATTTTTCGGCGTTTGAGTAATATATATAGGCCCCTATATTTTTTGGGTAGGTTCTTATAGCAACATTTGAACTCTCGAACGCAACAACGGAAAAATAAAGTCAGGATATCAAAATATTTCTGTTTGGCGGAATTACATTGCTGACAGAAGTCCTCGACTGACGTATATGCGGCGTTGCAGCGTGTCGCGCGTATTCTTTCTCACACGAAACAACTTAACTTATTCATATTATGTTTACCTACGAAAATAACACACACTTGAAGCTATGCTTCTATGATTTAAAAAATTCATCACGCTTGTTAGAAATGAATTTTGGGCCTCTCAAAATGGCTAAAAACGGCTTTTCTTTAAACTGCTGTTAACTCCGAACTACCTGAGTAAAGTGTAAAGCGAGAGGCAAGCGTTCGCCGTTAAGGGTGTTCCAGTGTGGAAAAATCATAATTTTATATTTGTATAAAATAGGGTTAGTTTTGTAGACATTACTTGAGAGTACAATTTCCTCGTACGAAAAAAATTTAGCTCAGCCAGTTATCCGGTAATGTCAGTTCAAAGTCAAAATATGCATATTTTTACTTCATACAAAACTTGAAAACCAGTAAACATAATGGCATGGAAAAAATCACATCAAAACTACATGCCACGGTCAACGGCTTGAAGCATATAGAAATCCTTTAAAAAAAATTTTATGCTTAAAAATTTTTTCTAAAATTTGCTAATGTTTAATTACTTTTAAAACTTTTTTTAAAAATGCAAAATGTTTATGTAAAGGGTTTCTATATGTTTCAAGCTGTACACTGTGACATGTAGTTTTGATGTGATTTTTTCCATTTCATTATGTTTATTGATTTTCAAGTTTTGTATGAAGTAAAAACACGCAAATTTTGACTTTGAACTGACATTATTCAAAAACTGGCTGAGCTAAATTTTTTGTCGTAAGAGGAAAATGTACTCTCAAATAGTGTCTACGAATCTAACCCTATTTTATACAAAAATAAAATAATTCAGTGTGGCGACTGATGCCGAGCCTTAATTCATACTACCCAAAAATTATATCATAGGGTTCCAGGTTAAAGTACAATTGAAAAAAAAAATACTACAAAGAAAGCTTTGCACGACAGTTTGATGCGCAGTGAAAAGAGGTGATATTCCTCCCGTCGAGCTTTAAATACTCTGGCACATATCGCTTACCGCAGTTCTCACGAGTTAAACATGGAAGTTTGAAATCGATGGAGACTCCTCTTAAGGGGCCCGCCTCGTGGCACATGTGTTTGTGTGAGTGAGGTATGGTGCTAAGGGCGACGTCGTATGGGCCATACAACGGTGCGTCGCCTCTACGCTTAAGGCGTGCAGTCTTCGCGAAAAAACAAATTTCCTATGGGACTTTAAGTGGTGACCCTATTGTTTTATTTACGAAAACACTTTACTCAAGTCCAATGCACTACCCTTAAGTGGTTTCACATGTATTCGGCAAATATATTTTTCGCTATAGCAGCCTGAAAACCCCGTTTTAACCCACGTTGACGTGCCCTAAAAGGGGGTTTCTAATACGTGTGTTGTCTTGAAAGTACTTAAGGGCAGTCGTCTGAAGTGTGTTTTCTTTTCGTAGAGAAACTGCGTGAACACATGTGTATTAGTTTCGGTGTAAAACGTTTTCCTCAAACACGCTGCGGTGTGATTTTATGGCAACGAGGCGGGCCCCTTAAGAGTCCACTATACATCTGATGTACCTATTCTTTGATTCAAAGCCGTAATATTTGTTTTAGAGTATAAATTAAAAATGTTTGCTGAACAACCAATTTAATGTACGAGTTCTCTTACATTTTTGCTCTAAATTTGTTTTCTGCATTAAATGCAATTTGTAAACAGTGATAGAAGAAATGGATACTAATTTTATTTCCATCACTGTTTACAAATGACACTTACCAAGTAACGATATGCAGGTATTTCATATTGTTCGATTCGTGCCAGACTTTTTTTTTTTTTAATTTTAGACATGAATTAAGACTAAATGTTGCTCTTATGAAACTTTTTATCCCTTAGTTTTAGCATAATGACTTGTAAACGTCAAAATTTACATTTTATGGTTTTGTGTACGAAACTAAAACCAACCGGCACACCAAACTTAAAAAATCTATAGTGGATAACGATGGTGTAGCCTATAAGGTCTCCTGTACATAATATATATATTTTTGTATTTTAAAGAATTATTGAATTTTGTAAACTTGAATTTCAAATTTTTGCATTTACTTTTAATACAAAGATATTTAATTTTTGGTTTTTGTATACGAGACATTGTAGCCTACATCGTTATTCACAGTCAATTTTTTTTTCAGTTTAGTGTGCCGGTTTTAGTGGTGTATATTAAACCGTAAAATGCAATATATGACGTTTACTAGTAACTACGCAAAAACTATAAGAAAAAAATGTAATACGAGCCAAATTTAGTCACAATTTTTGTCTAAAATAAGAAAAAAATCTGGTACAAACATAAAAATAAAACAAAGCCGTTGAACATTGCAGTAGGCCGTGTCCTTAACTGCTGTTTACAGTTTGAAATGCATTTGGTGCGAATATAACATTCGTAAATTTTAAAGTGTACCGGACTTACCGTCTTCCCGACCGTACATTTGGCGATGTTCCGCCGCGACCGAGTACCGCAGTACCGTAACTACGGCACGTGTTAGCTGCTGCCACTGGATGGCCGCGTGCTCAGCGGGAAATGTGCGTTGTCAGCGGCGCGCGTTTCCCGTCCATCCCCCCCTCCTTCTTCTTCTACAAAACAACTAACACCCGCCCATTCCAGTAGCAGTAGCTATCCCTCATGTGCCATCTTGTACGCAGAGCTGAAGTCAAGAGAAGGAAGGGACTCGAGGTGTCAGCGGGAACTGTTGGGGCAGTGGGCGTATGACGGTTGTAGGAGGTTAGATGGTGGTGAGGTAAAAGAGGGGGGGGGTGCTGAATCGGCGCGGACATACACGGCTCCAGCACGTGGCGCCAAGCTACAGGACGCCTAAGTGTTACCAACCTAAGTTTACTGTCCCCAACTAAAGGGCTACACACAACTAAGGTTAATTCTACTACAGGTTAGAAAGTTCAATGTTATAAGTTTGGCACAGGGAAAATTTCTGCCACTTGAGCGCTGGTATCGCTAATGCACCAAATTGACCAATCACAGAGCTTTCCTTAATTTTAAGTTACGTTAAGTTGATAATTTAAAACGCGAAATTGGTTTCTTTTCACTTTAAAACTAAATTGACAGCTAATAAAATTTCCATGTTTATTTTAATTTACTATTACTATGGTTTCGTATTTATCTGGTCGCTTAGCGATTGAAGCGAAACTAGTGGCAGAAATTTTCCCTGTGCCAAGCTCTCCCATAAGAAAACGTATTTTCTTTCTAACCTGTAGTAGAATTAACCTTAACACAACTGAATACTTTAACTTTGACTTGACGTTTCCGTTACTAATTATTCCGTCAATACACAAATCAAACGTTAAGTTAAAGTTACGAATGTTGAAAAACGATCGAGAATCAATTTTTTTAACGGAAATATTGTGATATCATGTAAGTATTACAAAAAAAAATATATAAATATAATTTTTTTTCGAACATAAAAAACGCCACAATTGACGAAACTTAACACTACATTTTCGAATATTTATCTAATACTGTTTACACGATTTTTCGAGTAAATTTAAGACACTCATGTTGCAATTTTAATGGAATCCTAATACTGCAAAACAAAACCATACTCAGAAATAAACATTTTTCACTGCAACATACATAATCGGCTGGTTCTCTGCGAACAGCCATCTTGACTTTGACTTTAGGTTTTCAGTTCATCGGAAACTTAAAATAAATGCTGTTCGGGCGAAGCCATTGTGTACCACTCCATAAGAAGCCATGTATAGAAAGCTATGGGAAAGTCAAATTTTAAGGTCAAATGCTAAAGTCTGTGGTTGTTTTGAACGTCAATTTAGTTGAACGAATTAGTTATGGAGTTGCAAGTGGGAACTGTAGTAGATTTAAAATGCTTAGTTTACTGTTTAACTAAATAGGCCTATAGTTGTTTTGAATTTCTGTTTAGTTGAAAGAATCAACTCTTTATTAAGGAGTTGCACGTGGGAAATCCAGCAGATTTAAAATTCTGCAGACTTGAATTTTTTTTATCAATGTAATATAGTGTAATATGGGTGGTTTTAATTCTAACAACTGAGGTTCAAGCTAAATTATGAAATTGCGCCGTATTATAATAATGTCTTCGAAAAATACACTAAAGAAAGTACAAATTGTATTATTGTTTAACCAAGTTTCAGGTTGGAATTTTTTTCCTACGTTGGTAACGATGCATGTGGCGATGGTAGTCAGGACCGGTGCAAGGTTATTTGGTGCCCCTCGCAAATTGCATTTTGGCGACTGGCAACCCTCCCCTTTTTTTTCGCACACGTTATCGTTAGTATTATAATTTTTCGCTGGTTGTTGAAAGTACTCAAAACGTTTTTTTAATTAGTATCTTCATACTCTCCAAAAAAAAGTTCTGAAGTCCCAAAACCATAATATTGAACGACACTAACTTGCTACTGCTACAATTATGTCTGTTTCCAGAAAATCATGAAAATGCTCTTGACACTACAAGGTTAGAGGATTTTACGGCCCATTAACAACTGATATTTGTACTATATATTTTTTTCTTACTTTAGACATAATTGTGACAAAATTTTGTTTTTATGAAGACTTTTTTATCTCTCATAGTTTTTTGAACAATGACTCGTAAACTTCTAAATTTGCATGTTTATGTACGCCATTAAAACCAACTGACATACCAAACTAAAAAAAAAAAAAAAAAAAAACATGAATAACGTCTCCTACATAAAAAACAAACGATACCAAATTTTTGTAATTTTAAAAAATTCTTGAGCTTTTTTAAACTCTAATTTTAAATTTCAGCAATATTTTGTCATTACAAAAATATTTTTATATACGAGATCCTCTAATCGACAACGTTGTTATTCAATGTAATTCTCTTCATTCTGCTATGTCAGTCGGTTTCAGTGTCGTACATAAAACCGTAACATGCAAATTTTGACGTTTACGAGTCATTGCGCAAAAACTATTAGATAAAAATTTCATAAGAGCATAATTTAGTCACAATTTATTTCTAAAATAAGAAAAAATATCTGGTACAAATTTAGATGAAAATGGCTGTAGACCGTGCTAGAGTTAGTGGTACTGGTATCAATATACAGCATATTCAAAAATTCAATTTCCGAATTGATAGGGAAGTTGAAGGAGCCAAATACAAATAAATTTTAACAGACAACTATGTGTCGGAAACAAATAGTTTAGGAGTAATGAGTATTTAGGGGTATCAGGTGTGATTCAGAAGACGACAGTAATAGTTTACGGTACTTTATTTATTGAGTAATGACACAATAAACGTTCTAAATTACCAGCATTAGCTCCCACGCAGAGCTGGTATCGATGTAGCAGGGTGGATCGACCGCGGAGCACCTGTACACTGGCCCGCGCAATCACCGGACCTCACCACATAGGACTTCTGTCTCTGGGGCTACATGGAAACTAAAGTGTATTATATAGCCCTGTCAACTCGGAGGAAGAATTAGTTGCACGGGTTCTTGTGGCGACCACATACGTACAACACGCCACGTATCTTCCAGCGAACACGTGATTCCTTGGCTACGTCGATACCGGCTCTGCGCTGCGGCCCGGACTGGCCAGGTCGGCTAGTCGGCGATCGCCGAGGGCCCCCGGGCCAGGGCGCCCCCAATGTGTGGGACCCCAAAATGTTGATTTGTCATTGCAGATAGGGGAAGTACGCCGGCGCGCGGTGTTGAGTGAGGGAGGGAGTGATGGCGGTAAGCAGCATTGCCAACCGTTCTGTCCTGACCATACATATACGGTAATTTCTCTGTGTACGGACGTACGGCCCTGCCCTTATATCGTACGTCATTTGTACGGTTCTATCAAAATAAGTAGAAAGTGGTTTCCACCCAATAAAACATTTGACACAATTGTTTCAATAATATCTAACTGGGTTTTGAAATTCTCAACATTTCATTCGTGACTATGTTGGCTACCTGCGGCCCGCGGGTAATACGGCACTTCATAATTTTTACCGAAGGGGAATTCCCGTACTATATGGTTGAGTGCTGATAAAGAGCCGGTCAGATGACAAAAGGCATTGCGTGCCCGTGGCTTGATTGTCAGTTAACGTGCCGCGATAAGAGATGTACGATTGAATAGTGCGCAATGTAGCAAATCTGGTTTCATTATTTGTACAGCGCACCTATTTAGTGTAACACAACATGTGACATGACATCATTTATTTTCATTTCCTTTCACGAGTTCAGTCACAAGTCGCTTATTCCGTACCTGCGTTGTGTAAGAACAAGATTTCATTTTGTTCATTTCCTAATTATATTTTATGGCAATAAATTAAATAGTAATGGCATTGTTGTGCAATACTTTTATTTGACATAACCTTAAAAAAATTAATGTACGGACCAGGATCGGAAAATATGGTTCAAACGACATTGTCGTAGCCTATGGGCATGTTTTGCTGAATGGTTGGCAACACTGTGGGGAAGTGACCAGCTGAGCAACACAAATGCACAATACTCTATGCTTTAGTCACAAAGTTGTATTGCGTGTCGCAATCACAGCACGTCTGCTTAATCGGCCGAGGGCCCCCAATGCGTGGGGCCCCAAAATGTTGGAAAGGGCCCCTTATCAGTTTCTGGCCGAGGGCCCCAGAAGGAGCCAGTCCGGGCCTGGCTGCGGCTAATGGCATTCACTTTCATTTTGAACATTTATTGTAACTGATCACAAAAGGTGTGAACAATTATCATTGGAGTCTTCTCGACCACACCCGATACCCCTGAATACGCACTACTCCTAAACTATTTGTTTCCGACAAACGGTTAACTGGCGAAATATATTTTTATGTCTCCTTCATCTTCACTACTACTTTGGGCATTGCATTTTTAACATCCTGCAGGTAATTTGATACAGCTGGTTCTAGTGTCCGATATAAATATGACGTGACTAACTATTTTAGCGCTGGCATCGTAAACGAACGAGGCGAGTCACCAAGTGAAACGGATTCCAGTAGCTTCTTGCGCTTAGAAGCCTTAGAGCCCGCGCAATCCATGGTCCTGACAGAGATTCTTGTGTTCCGATTATATTTCTTTACATCCTTTATCAGGATAACTACTCAAAACTGATAGGTAGATATGATGAATTATTGCGGGAAAACTTGACTGTTTGCTGGGTTTCAACACACGTACAGCTTACCAGAAGATTCATTGGTGCGTGGAGCTGTTACCCTATTTGACTGAGCCTATAAGAATCCCACAATTGTAATAATATTTAATGCTTGTTACTGTTCTGCAAACAGATATGGAGTTCCAGACATGTATCACCCAATTAATTATACACGTTTCAAGAACCTACAGTATTTTCAAGGATATGTTGGCACAAAACATTTTCGCGATATACCACCATCTCTACTGATAGGAATGTGTGGATTTTTGCTCAACCCGTTATTTTTTTTTTTACTATTCGTTAAAATACGTATTAAAATTGTGGGAATAATCAAACCCTGATAAACATTTTGAATATTACCTGGTTTGTTGTACTGCAGCAGTATTGCCAAATTAGTAGCTTATCAATTAAATGTGGTTGAATTTTATGGTAGTTCAGAGGGTTTAAATAACCGTTTATTTCAAGTAAATTAGTGAAAAAAGTTGTAATTATTAATTTTTTTAATTTAATCAGGATAAACAATAGTGATTTCGTAAATTGTAGCACGTGTTTATGCGATGATTTTGAAGTTCTTCTAGTCTTTGATTTTCAGGTGAATTCTCCTTACTGCTACAAAATTTTTTTTGTAAAATATATGAGAAATAAACTGATCAACAGAATAATCCCGGGTGTTAAAAACAAAATATTACACTTACGGAATTTTCCGTAATATTGGAAACACTGAGTGTTGCATAAATGGTAAGCTATTTTTTTCTGTCGGTCCTGGAAGTTATTCAACGGTGTGTTTATCATTGGTATAAAGTCATTGTGAGCGAGTTAAACAAACAATAGGCCTGCGAAAAGTGCACTGTAAACCAATGTATTCTAAAAGTACAAAATACAATCTACAATAACGCTAATTTAGCATTTATGAATAGAACGAAATATTATTTTGAAACATGCTATCGCAGAGCTTCGATGCATGTCACAGGAAACCTTGAGTAGAATATAAAAAACAATCGGTTAAATACAATAGAATCAAACACTGACTGTTTTCAAGAGGAAGGATAGAACTAACAAATTGTATGTGTTTGACAAAAAAGTAAATACATGTTGATAACTCGCAAATATTTAAAAAAATTTAAACAACCCCCCGACTCACAGTATACAAAATTCCAAATCGATCAGACAAGTAGAATTGCTCACATTCACCCAAAAATATCTAGGATTCATCGTTTACAATGATAAATGAAAACAATGAGTATGTAGCTGCATTCAGTGCATCGTTGCTAAGCAACATTTCTTGGAATAAATATAGTTGAAAACTAGAAAAGAGCTCATTATCTTTAAACGGCTGAACATACGTCCTTAAATCATTGCTAAGAACCGTCTCGATCAAGTCAGCTTTCAAACAAAAAATACCGCATCAAAATCGGTTCATCAGTTTAGGAGCTACGATGCCACAGACAGACACGTCAAAATTATAGCACCCCTCTTTTTGCGTCGGGTGTTAAAAATAACCGATCATGCATTGCTAATGCGTTCCACGGTGTAAGATCGGATGTAGGACATCTAAACAATAATATTTTAATAAATTTTCAAATAACTGTTTGTAAAGTCAACAATCTTGTAGACGTGCAACAACTTCCCCTGAAATTTTGCGTAGCACGAAAATTGACAAACGTTGTGTTTGTAAAAAAAATTACGAAAGAGGGTTAGTTGCTGCTTGTAAAGAACTGCACTCGATAGTACAAAATACAGACATGATTAAAAACTATAATATACACTATAATGATTGTTAGAGTAGAACATAATTTTATATTAGAAGGTATTAATAACATGGAACACTGAAAAAATATTACAAATTAACTTCTTCACGTGTTTAAATATATCAATTAAGAGAAGCCCTCGCGCTGACGATACAAATTTTGCAGCTAGAGTCAATAAAAGGGAAGTAATAAGGACGACACGGGAACATGCGACAAGAATAATAACGCCTTTATGAACGGGACATTTGACTAACGTGCAGTACTCCCGCAATAGTTTTTTTTATTTAGTCTTTTTATGTGGTACAATGAAAGGTGACACAACTGTAATTATTTGTGAAAAAAATATGTAATTAAGTCAAATAAAGCTTATATATTTTACGAATCACACTATTTTTTTTTTCAGATTAAACGGTTTGGAAAGCAGGTTTTTTTTATTTCGACAGGCTCTAAAGCCATTTTTATAATAAGAGAGCCATACTTTTAAAAACCTAAAACCATAGTTAAATATGATTGCATACCGGGAAAACTGTTTGTGCCAACATACCTTTGAAAATGCTGTAGTTCGGGTGATGTACGTCTGACACACCGTAGCTGTTTGTAAACCAATAAGAGGTATCTATACTCTATCCATTAAGACTGGAGCTTGTGTCACTCCGCCTGTTCGAGCGCTTGAACGGCATTGGCTGTGCAACAAACCGTCGCACCACCTCCGCGTGTCTCGCGAGCTATCGACTGGCGGCAAGTGGAGGAACGGAATCGCGCCTCGCTGTGGAGGAAATGGAATCACGACGGACGTTAGCGTCGTCGCGTAAGTCGTAGTTAATTCATTCCATCCACATATAGTATTTCATGCGCGCAGAGTGATATTATATTAGAGAGGATACAAAAAACGCAACTGGACGATTAAATCACCTTTCCTGAACTAAAACACAGCAATTTAGCGTAGGACCTATTTCCTGTCGCAACGACACTGTTAACTAACCAGCCAACCAATGATCGAAAGCTCACCTGTGACGGGGTTTATTTCTGCTGCAATCTTGGACTGGATACAGTATATATTACAATAGCGGGATCCTTATTGGCTCAGTCAAATAGGCTAACAGCTTCACGTACAAGCGAAAGCTTGGTTGGCTGGTCGTGTGTTGAAACCACGCTAACAGTCAAGTTCTCCCGAGATAACTCACCGTGGGTGAAGATACTACAAACTAGTCGACAAATAAATTACAGACTCAAGGCCACATGAGCGAGCCACGTCATGTGGGGTGTTTGTTTACAATGACGCAGGGTCAGAACGTCTAGGCGTGGTAGGGGAGAGGGACAGCGAGGTCACCACACGGTGTCAGCTACATCGACGGCGCCGTCATCAGCACGACGACGGTATGTTCGCGGCAAACAGACGCGGCGGACCAGACACACCTACGGACAGTGTGGTCTTGTTCGTCGCAGAGATAGGTCAGGGGAAGGGGGGAGGGTGGCAAATGTGGAGCGCGCTCATGCTCAAGATTATAACTCGGCAATATTTGCGGCCCCGCCCCTCCCTCAGGTGAAAGCGGGCCTCGACACGCCATAACGTAATACGTCTCCTCGTACTGCCGCTAGCTAAAATCGAGGAATGTTTGTGGGAAACGATATAAGTGCCAGAAAATAACATTTTGGGGTTTTCCATTGAATAAAATATATGTCCTGTAAACAACCATATTGTGGTCGGTTTTATTGCTTTCTTGCAATCCTGTTAATAAATGTAACACAGCATTCGAATTATAAAATTATTTGTGACGGTTTCTTTTTTCATTTCCTGAACAAGTTACTACTTGGCACTTATATCGTTTCCCACAAACACTCCTCAGTGTCCAGTATCAGTCATACATCCTTTTTAATACATACGGAAGGTGTCCAGCTCGTAAGCACACAACTCGAATCCTGAGCTAAATTGGAGGCGAAAATGTAACTGACAAAATGTTGTACGACGACAATATTTGTGCACAATGTGGCAACACTGCACGGAGAAAATCCCATCTGGTGATCCACGTCCAGGAATAATTTTATGTATGTTACTTCAAGTAAACATAGAATCATGTTTTGACTGCTCGGGATTTTAACCCGCACCACGGTCGTAGAATAGGTCTGGACACTCGCCTATCTAACAATGTATTTTGCTCGATCCCCTTGTTGTTTGGCTGTAGTTCATCAAGTTACCGAGAATGTCGTACTTTTTGGCGTTGTATTTCGGGAGGTCAGGCTCAAACTCCGCCCACTTTTTTTTTTCATTGGTAACACTATAAAGTAAATAAAGATTTCTCCAGCTACGATTTTAAATTGTGAGCGAAGTAAGTATTTCATAAATAGATAAAAAAAAATACGTTTTGATAAATTGTTTATCTTAGTGGGAGGGAAGTGGGCGGAGTTTGGGCTCGACCGCCCGGATTACAGCGCCAAAAATAAATAGCATTATCGGTAACTTGGCGAACTACAGCGAAACAACAAGAGGGTCACGTTTCCAGGCGAGTGTCCAGACCTGTTCTTCTACGACCGTGGCCTGCACCCATAATATGCAGGTCAGAACTGCAGTAGTAAGATAAGTATGGTATCTGTATAGCGCAAGATGGGAGCAACTACAGTGCTATGTTGCCACATTGTGCGCGTATAATGATACAACATTTTACCACTAACATTTTCGTCTCCAATTTAGCCGAGAATTCACGTGCTGTGCTTATTGGGTGTTTGTTTCTGGACATCCTGTATATCATTAAGCGTTAAACTTTTCCTCCATAGATAACTCCATTCATCCAACCATTCCTCCATACGTAACTCCATGTATCCTCTATGCAACGTGTCCCTGAACCACGGCCGTAGAAGAACAGGTCTGGACACTCGCCTGGATATTTGAGCCCTTTGTTGTTTGGCTGTAGTTCACCAAGTTACCGAGAATATTGTGTTTTATTGGCGCTGATGTTACGGCGGTCCGACTAAACTCCGCCCACTTCCTTTCGGCTAAGATAAACAATTCATCAAAACGTATTTTTTATCAATTTATGAAATACTTTTTCGGCCACAAATTTAAGAAAAGGCTCCAGTAATCTTTACTTACTTTATAAATTTAACAATGGAAAAAAGTGCACGGAGTTTGAGTCCGACCGCCCGGAAAACAGCGCCAAAAAGTACGACATTCTCGGTAAGTAGACGAACTACAGCCAAACAACAAGGGGGTCAAGCAAAATACATTGTTAGATAGGCGAGTGCCCAGACCTGTTCTTCTACGACCGTGCCCTGAACAAACGGACGCCGCTGTTGCATCTGAGAGAAAATAAAAATCTGAGAGGAAATCTCGTCCACCGATATTTGATCAGAGGCGCCGATAAGTAGTTGTGAAATAAAATAAGTAGCCTATCAGGTGAGATTTTTAAATGTTTGTTGTAATGGGAGTTTACAATGAGAATTTATTGGTTTGTGGACGTACGCCATTGCTCATGTTTTTGCTGATCAAACCTGTGTTGAATGACGAATAACGAAAAACGAACAAGAAATATATATAAAACACACACAATGTAAGCAATCCCAAAGGATTTGTCAGTTTTGACAAATCCTTTGGGATTGCTTGAATTCTATTTTTGTGTGTGTAGCCCATAACTTACTCGAATGAAATAATTTACTTTGAAATTAGATATATTGGGTACTATGCTAAAAGATTTAAAAACACACAACAAAGACATTTTGTCCTTTTTAAAAATTGCCATAAATGAGGTAAATTTTCGTCATTTTCGGATTTTTTAAACAGTATAAATATATTACATTCTGTGTTTTAAATCTTTTAGCATAGTGCCCATTATAACTAATTTCAGTGTAAATTATTTTATTCGAGCAAGTCGCTTGGTTTTTGTTAAACCTATGTTCCTGTAACTTGCACATTCTGACTTTGACATGTCGCCATGGGAAAACTATGAGAGCTAAAAAACTTCTACTACTGTAAAATGTAGTCACAAGTAACGTCTATAAAACTAACACTATGCCAGGCAAATATACAATTTTGAATTTTTGCCACGTAAACGTCCTTTGTAGTCTTTGGAGAGAATAAAATATCTAAACTTGCGATGTTACCTGATGGAAGATCATACTTCGAACATGTCATCTGCTACCCCGTTCACTAGACTGTAACTCAGCCAGCTCAAGACTAACTACATAATAGCAAGCATTAAGCAGCAGCACAACGTCGATATAAGATAGGTAAGTAAATAGTTTCTCAGACGTAGTTGCAGACAGTGAACAGACGACCGACACTCGAGTACAAGGTCGCAGAATATCTGAAACTACAAAAGTCGTGAGCCGAATATAAACCGCACGGCCTAGTAAGTTGGCAGCACTGATATTCATATATGCTGTTAAAAATTGTTTCCCATACCTCGACCGTAGCGTCCCTAAGTATTTTTAATTGATAACAATAAATTAAATACCAACGTTACCCTCTTAAAATATTCTAGTACTTTTACAAAGAAAAACCCTTGCAAACACAATTTATGATGAAATATTTTTATAACTGCAAATATATCCTTGTATTTGTACATGCATTTGAAGAGGAGGATAGGTAGGAAAACACAGGATTAGATAATTCTTTCTGATCACGAATATAAATTAATTTGTACTGTAACTGTCAAACAGATAATTTAAAACACACACACACATATATATATATATATATATATATATATATATATATATATATATATATATATATATATATATATA